>PVIU01026972.1:0-21154 GCA_004026605.1 Ondatra zibethicus | reverse complement strand
GGTTCATAGTGTCACCTGGTGGTTCATAGTGTCACCTGGCGGTTCACAGTGTCACCTGACAGTCCATAGTGTCACCTGGCACTTCATAGTGTCACCTGGCTATCCATAGTGTCACCTGGCAGTCCATAGTGTCACCTGACAGTCCATAGTGTCACCTGGCAGTTTACAGTGTCACCTGGAAGTTCATAGTGTCATCTGGCATTTTATTCACTAAGTCCCTGGAACTGTCTTTGAGAAAGACTCCAGGTAACTTGAAAACACAGGGGGAAGAGATTAGAGGACGTGTCAATTTATTTTAATATTGAGATAGGTTTGCTTTCTTTTTCCTAAAAATAATAAGTTTCCCTTCTAAGCACATTATCTTAAGTTTTATATGTAATTCTAATCATCAATGTGTCAAAAAAGCAAGCAGTATAAAAGAATATTGAAAAGGCCAAGCTCCACCCAATTCTGCCATTTTGACAACTGTGTCAAATATCTACTTGTATGTAAATCATGAAGTTGAGTTCTTCTGAAACCTCTGATGAGTAGTTTAAATGTCCTCACTCCAGGGTTTGAGGTCTTTGGTTTTGTGCTTATTTGGTTTTTTGAGACATGGTCTCCTGTAGCCTGCATGAGCTTTGAACTCACTACATAGCCAGGCATGGCCTTCAATACCTGATCTCCTTGCCTGCACCTTCCGTTGAGTTCATCCAGGCTTTAGGAACTTTTGGTCCTTCTGTTGATGCTAATTGCCTTAGTTGTGCATATGTGAATTTAGACTGTGGTGTGTGCAGCAGTGAAGTGGTACATATTTCTCCCAATATCTATGCTTCTGAATTGACCCTGGTTGTGTCCTTAGTGTACCCGCTAAGTGATGAAGGTCCTTCAACTGGAGGCTATAGTCTAATGGGAGTTATTATCCATGTTGCTGTCCAGGAAAATAACAGTTCAGATACTGTGACTTAACGGATGCGTTTCACAGGAACACTGCTTTCAGCCTCAGGATAATTGGGAAAAGCATAGTGCCCTTAATTGCTTTCAGCTTTTTAGGTAATTACTCTTTGAAATTTCATTTGGGTTTGTCTCAGAACCACACATGCATACATAATCTCAGGCATTTATGTCTGTATGGCCAGATCTGGTGGGCAAGAAACGAGGACCTCCCTAAGTGGAGTCGATTCAGGCCCAGGAAAGCCTGCCAGAGACAGCACTTATCTCTGCTATTTACCACAATGAATTACTTCATCGAGTTTCAAGTAACAAATTAAATGAAAAGAAAAATGCTTTGCTTTATGGTGGACTTTAATAATAAAATAATTGGGTTTAGTATTCAGCTATGTCATGTCGCCATTTTTGTGGATGTCATTTCCTAGACTTGAAAAGAGGACAGAGTATATCTGGTGTAATTTTGATAGATAATGAGATCAAGTCATTATGAAAACCATGTTTTCTTTTTCCTACTAAGTTAAAAAGCTGACAGTAAGCTTAATTCCAATTGTGTTCTTAGCACTAGAAAGAATGTTGTTATCCACCGATTCCTAGCAGAAGCAGAGGTACAAAGTTCACAGGGAGTGGCAGGCACTAGGTTTAGTTGAGCTAGCCATCATACATGTAGTCAGAGTTAAGAAAGCATTTATTCACATGTTATAGCCTAGTAAGCCCACTCTTCAAGCCTAGGAATCAGGCTTTCTTCATTAAATCTGCAGCTCCCTCATTCTGAGGCTTGTAGATTGAAAAGATTACTAGGCCTCATGTTACTTCTAGGCCTCGTGTTACTTCAGGCTTCTCTACAGAGCTCAGAACAGAAGCATTTCCGTGGTTATCCTTTCTCATTTTGTGCTGTTTCTTTTACAAAATCTATCTGATTTCCTTAGTCATGAGCATCAAACTGCAAAGCTGCTGCAGAGTTTTCTTAAAGGAAAAATCACGCCCACACCCTACTGCTGCTGCTCACTGTGTGGTCGTCCTGGCCACTCTTCATCAGCAGCCTCAGGAGTGTGTCTTTGTCTCTGTAGCCACCTGGCCAGTGCTCAAAGCAAGAAGTTCAAAAGGAATGTGTTGTGGCCCCAGAAATAACAAAAGGAGCAGCATAACACAGATAGTGGCTCAGGTCTCGGGCTGGGTCCTCCAGTGTCTTGTTCTGTGCACAACTTGGAGGATCCTACAGACCAGGAAGATTCTTGTCATGAAGAAAATGTTTCCTCCTCCTCATCATATACTGACATCTGCCTGTCTCCTGGGGTAGCATGGATAGTGTTCAAGGTTTTACAGAAAGGGGCTTACCTAACCAAGCCCTGTGATACCCACTCCGGGGTCAATGCCCACACCAAGGTCCATGACCCCACCAGATCTATAGCAGACATTCATGCAGGAGCAATGGCCAAGGTGCAGTCTTGAGGTCTCAGTGAGGGCTGTGCCTATTAATTTGAAGTGTCCCTGAGGGTGGAGTAGTGCACACAGATATTTATCTTCCCATTGTAGTTTCAATTTAAAGCCTGATTGAGATTTCCCAATGTTAAATTAACACTAATCTTAAAAAAAAACTTTAAGAATCTTTGATAGTACAGAATATACCGCAAATGTATTGTAGACTGTTCGACATCATTTTTGAAAGGTTTATTTTTATAATTTTAACTACATATGTGGGGGCAGGTGCCTTCACTGACCAATGGCGTTGGATCCCTAGAGTTGGAGTGTGGTGCGGGGACTGAACTCATGTCCTCTAGAAGAGTGGTGTATGCTCTATACATTGGGCTCTCACTCCAGCCTGTACTTTTCTTTTGAAAACTATGAGAAACATGATATTTAAGGCTCAAAGAAGTCGTGTAATAAAGAAAAGTGAGTTATTTCCTATCAACCCTTAATTTTCAAATGTATTGAAATAGTGGTAAAACATCTTTAGCACTAAATATTTCTTGGATACAGTTTGATAATAATACTTAGATGACTGTGAATACTTATTATCCTTACTTGAAGGATTTTCTAGAACTTACTCTCAAAGATCTCATACACTTTGCTAAACAAACTGACACATTGAGTATTTTCTCACTCAAGAAAGGGAAAGATCTTAACACAAAATTATTTCATAACTACTCTTTCTTGAGTCCTGGCTCAAGAAGAAAAGTATTCTTTTTGTTGTTGTTTTGTTTTCATGTCATGGCCTCACTGATGCTGTTTTTCCCCTTACTGTGTTGTGTGTCTGGGATGTAAGCTAATGAAGCTGACTCAGTGTCTGCCGGCTTCTGAGTCTGGTGAACAGACCCACATATATGACCAGGTATATGGCATGGGTTTATTTCTATGGACAAGCTTCATGGGACAACAGAAGCCTGGGGATGACTTCTCAGTCAGTGTAGCTTTTCAGGTCAATGGAGTCTGCCAAGGAAGGGCATTGGAAAGCAGCTCACTCTGGGTCCCATTTCTTGGGGACAACATAACACATGTAGTAGTACAGCATTGAAGGAGATCCAGGGTACCAACTCTTCTGTCCAGTCCTCACCCCCATTCCAGGATATTAACATTCCTAGTACTGACAGATTCTGACTGCTCATGAGAACAAGGGTGTCTGTCCAAGACACTGGGCCCATTTAAGGTCGGTCATCCTTTTATCTCTTCCAAAACATTGTCTTGCCTTTATTTTTAGGCAGCTCTCTTATTTCAGATTTTTATGTGTAATATAAAATTGTATTATTCATGGATATTTGCAAAGTAAATTATTTTGACCCATAATTTTCTTTCTGTTTGTCCATTAGAATATCATTACATAATCTAAGTCAAAATGTACTGACTGATGCCTGTCTATTTTACTTTTCCTAGTGGACGGTGTCATGAAGCATCACACACTGCAAGAGTGCTGAGCCGCTAACTCCAGCGTCTGCATTCAGATGGATTTCAGCTGAGTGTCTCTTCTTCGGACTGATGAAGAGTCAGACTTTGTATCGTTAGTGCCCTTGAGAGCAGTGTGAAAACTATACTAAAACTATTGGTAAAATTTTTGATTTTCAAGCTTACCGAATGACCCATCTTTTCATTCTATTCCACTTTCCCTATATTTATTTTCTCTTCTGCAAGAAGTAACTTTCCATTTTTGTAGTTAAAATATGGATCCAAAAGATGTGTGTGTGTGTGTGTGTGTGTGTGTGTGCGTGCATGATGTGCTCTTGTCCCACACATATCTTCAATGTTGAACTTGCCATTATATCTCTGCTTTATAAGTCACCTTGCTACTTAGGGCCTTGTGGCACAGCCTTCTGTCTGTTTCTGTTTCACCGTATAGGAAGACTTCGGCTTCAACTTCCAGACTTAGTGCCTTTAAGCTGATCATCAGGGAAAATCCTAAAGATGTATTTGAAGGACTTTAGGTGAAGGAATCCTTTATTTTTATAACCCACTGAGAAATTAATATTTGTAGGCAAATGTTGACTTTCTGCTCATTTATCTTCTGTACTTATGGCATATCATACTAACTTGAGCTACATGTCAGTCATTCATCAGAGTACAGTGGACTTCTGATGTGTCCCACCAGAAGCATGAGGATGTGTGCAGTGATTGAATGAGAGCAACTGAGAAGCAGGTTGGTGACAACAAGTGATAATAGATTTGTTCAACTTTCATGAGCATTTTTATTCCTTTGCAGTGTGGAAGGATAGTTGTAAGATTTACACAGACAGGGCATTGCCAATGGAAGCATGGCAAAGAAACACATAAGTTCTATACTTGCGAAGGTCGCCTTCATGTGTACAAGTATCAGGAGACAACTTGGTGTGATAGTCAGACAAGAGGTCTGCAGACCTCCGCTCATTAGACTTGAGTGATGACATTGTAGCTTGTCTTCTTCTTACTGCACAGTAAGCAGAGATGCAAGGATGCTGCTGCTACGGGTTGCAATGCCAACACCTGCTTCCCTCCCGTAAAATGTATAGATTCAGGAATCTCAGTGAATTAGGCCAGGTCAAGCCACAAAAGGAAACTGAGCCACCAGCTCGCCTGTCCCTCCCACAAAGTATTTGACAGTGTGTCAAGCATGTTCTTTTTAAAGAGTTGAACCTATAATATAGGTCTCATGATGGCTGAAGAATTACTTTTCTATTGTTCAAAAATATTTCATATCTAGGAAAGACATACAATTGTACCAGTTCACTTTTCTTCATTTGTAGATTAGTGATATTTTCCTTTATCAAAGATAGTAAAATCAATAAATCGAATTTTAGAAATATTTTAGTGTATTGTATAACTTCTCTAACATAGGAAGGCTCACTGTATGGGGAGAAGCAGCACACACCATCCTTCATTATTGTAAGCTTTCCTTTCATTAGCACAGATACCCCATTCTTCTCACTTCATCTTCGAGAATGGAACTTAAGTTGTGCATAGAGAAGGCTTGCTTTCTAGAGGTAGTGCTGCATTTATAGCCAACTGGCGTTCTGACCTACTCCTAAGGCACACGCGATATACAGGCATAGTGCTTGCTTGGGATAAGTGGAATACGCTGCTTTTGTCAACTGTGAGCTGCCTTTGCCTTTCCAAGGTCATGTGCATGGCTATGGCCTGCCCAATAGATATGGTGTGCTCAGCCTTCCCGAAGGCTATATATGTCATAGGTACTAAATGGTGATTTGAATCTCATGAATGTGATTAAAAAGATGAAACAGGATGCTTGATAAGAAACTAGGAAATGGTTATTAAAAATCATACAAAAATGTAAACATTTTGCTTAGATTATGGATAGTCATATAGAGGCGTGATTCTTATAATTTACAGCTTAAATAACAAAAATTGTAACATTGAATAACATCTTCCAAATGTTATGACCAAACTAGTAAAACATAAGAGAAACCATCAGATGCAGAAAGATAACCAGTGTATGCAAACTTCAGTATTAATTCTAATTCTGAAACTGATGCAGCTGTTGATAAAAGGGTTGCATATATCATTCTAGAACGTCTCTGTGACACATAGCATGTTTTGGGAACATCCAATTGTGGCTCTTTTATCCAGTTGGTGTTATGATTATATCTGGAATGTGATTTATTAGTTTTCTAATTATATGAGCTCACATGTTATGTAGTCTGCATTGTCTTTGGGGATATGAATATACATCTTTTTATATAAAAGTTCCCTCTGGCCATTTTAAAGTGTCTCTACTCCATCTTAAACAAATTAGTAATGTCTTTGCAGTTAGGGCCACTTCCATGTCTCTGGGATTGATAATGGAAAGAGAAGAAACAGCTGTCTGGAGGGGGGGACGTCTCTTGCCTCATCTGTAAAGAAGAAATGTATTATTGTGTTGTTATTACTCTTGCCTTTTTAGATAAAAGCACTGCATAAAGGCTCTGCAGCATCCCAGAACCCTGGAAAATTGACATGAAATTTGAATTTATCCTTTATCTAAAAGTTTGACTTATTTTCAATGATAAGAATTATACTATGTCCTTGGAAGATGAAAGTACATTGTCAGGTTTGAATAAAGTAATTTAACAGATTGGAAAGAGTTAGGTGGGTGTGCCTGCCTCCTGTTTTGAGTGAAAAGGGACATTTCTTTTTTAAAATAATATTTTTATTAATTCCTTGAGAATTTCACACAACGTACTTTTATTATTATTTACCTGTGTCCTCCCAGATCCACTCCAACTCCTATCCACCAACTTCGTATATATCAGTTTTTCCCTTTTCTAACCACAGAGTCTAGTTTGTGCTAGTCCATTATTCTTGGTTATGGGGCAGGACATGATTGTCACACTCCTAAAACTGAGTCTTCCTCTCTCGGCATCTATCAAATGCCATTAGCTAGGGCTGGGACTGTGTGCTCACCTCCCACTGTGCTGGGATTTTTGTCTTGCTTGAGATTGCACAGGTCTTTCTCACAGTGTCACCGCCACTAGAAACTCATACACGCAACTGCCCTGCTCTGTCCAGAAACGTTTCCTTGTCCTCAAAACCACCTCTGACTCTCAAAATTGCTCTGCCCCTCTTTTATGGTGATCCATGAGCCACGGGGGGGCAGGGTGAAACAGACATATTATTTACAACTGAGCATTCCATGGTCTGTTATTTTCAGAATGTCAACCAGTTACCAGTTGCAAGACTCTTGGTTAATCACCATCTATTTCCTTAACTTCTTTTCTAGGTAAACATCTCATATTCCATTTTACACACACACACACACACACACACACACACACACACACACACTGTAACCTGATTCAGATATGGTTATGAGCCCTTCTAAAACCAGCCAATCAAACATAAAAGAAAAAAACAGTATCACCAACAAAAACCTACCTAGAAAAGCCTATAAACGTGTATATAGCAGGCTGTAGAAGTAGTTTTGTTTTCTTTGCAGAAGTTTGTGTCACCAGCCTGAATCTTCAGTTCTCCTTCAATATGGCTTCTTATGCCTTTTGTGGTTTTTTTGCAAATATTACATCAAAACTGACTACCACAGTTTAAGAACTAAATATACATAAACTCCTTGGCCTGAACGTGACACTTACTAGTGGTGCAGCCTATGACTTGTATATGAATTTTAAGGGAAATATGAGAAATTTTCTTCTTAGTGACACATTGTCCAGCAATTTATGAAGTGAGCATTACAACTTGGGAAATTTTTCAAATTTTCCTTTGAGTTACATTGATGGATAGAAATCTCTGCTCATTTACCCTGTATCTATTCTTTTGGCTAACCACAAAGCAATAGCTAACCAAGACAGCAAAGAATTCCACAGTACATTTATTGATGGTAAGGATGAACACCTGGAATCATTACTGCTTAGTCATCAGTTACTCGGGTGCTTTTGCCACACATGACCCGCAGGGGCTACTCCAGGTCTGTCACCGTTCCGTGCTTCTGAGGGTCTCTTGACTACTCCAGGTCTGTCACCGTTCCGTACTTCTGAGGGTCTCTTGACTACTCCGGGTCTGTCACCGTTCCGTACTTCTGAGGGTCTCTTGACTACTCCGGGTCTGTCACCGTTCCATACTTCTGAGGGTCTCTTGACTACTCCAGGTCTGTCACCGTTCCGTACTTCTGAGGGTCTCTTGAAAGCTGCATTGCCACCCGGCTATGGCCTTGCGTCTGCTTGCTTACTTGGATGCTGCTCCCTGTAGTATTACAGGAATACTTGGATTTTTAATCCTTTATCTCTTTCCTATCATCTTTTCCTGGATGTTACCCTAGCTGAGAAACGGATGCCAGACCTCTTAAGTCTTCACATTCTCCGTAAGAGCCATCTATATTTGGTCACGTCCTTCTGGGTGCAATCCTATTTTTCCATATGCCCCTGAGTATAGATCAGCCAGCAACTAGTTGATGTCAGCTTTGAACACATTCTTAGATACACTTGGAAGACCACAGTGGATATTGTATAAATCTAATAATCCTCCAGGTCCCCCAAGTATTGCCATGCCCTAACCTTAGCACTCAGAGTTGTTTTGCCTTACTAAGGTCTTTTGAAAGATTAACGGAGGTAAAGCTGATTTAATCACAGTATTAGGAACTGAGGACTTTTCCAACCACTGAGCAAAAGAAGAAATAAATGTAAAGAAAAGAGAGGAGTCTGAGTGATGTCATGCCATGTTTCTGGCCTTGAGCCCAGGATTGCAGGTTGCCTCTGGACGGTAGAAAAGGCAAGAAATGGGTTCTTTTCCTGAGGTCTGCAGAAAGAATCATTGCTGTGAGGACACTTTTGCTATTGCTTACAAGATCATGTTGAACTTCTGACAACAGAATTGCCAAATGATAACTCATGCTATAATGGGATTCATATTAATTTTTTGTTATACTGATTTCTAAGTCAGTTTTTATTATTGGAAGAAAAATTTGGATGTAGGAGAAAGTTTTGAAGGAAAGGTTGTCAATAACAATGAAGAACTTTAATTAATACTGATTTTAATTGATGAAGTAAAGATTAAGTTACTAAGTATCATAAGTTTGAAAAGACACTAGAGATATCCATTATATCAAGATCATTTTACCTGGCATAAAAACTGTAGGTTTTATTTATTTTTAGTTTTGCACTAACATGCTTTTCTAGAGCCATGCCTGACACATTACCAGTACTACTAACCTACTACACCATGCCTGCTAAAAATTTCCCCATAAACAGGCGGGATGTTTGACTGAATTGATCACGTGACATACAGATCTGTGAGATTTTGGAGCAATAAAAATAAATTTTTCTTATGGGAAAATAGTGAAATGATTAAAAAAAACATTAAAAAAAACAACTCAGCCAGGCAGTGGTGGCACACACCTTTAATACCAGCCCTCAGGAGGCAGAGGAAGCAGATCTCTGTGAGTTCGAGGCCAGCCTAGCCTACAAAGTGAGTTCCAGGTCAGCCAGAGCTATTACATAGAGAACAGCTATCTCTGTTTCAATTCTCCCCCCAAAGTAAATAATAAAATAAAACTTTTCATGGTTACAATGTCTTAGGGGTTCTATTGCTGTGAAGAGACACCATGACCATGGTAACTCCTTTATTTTAACTTCCTTTTTATTATTCTCTGTGTCTTTTACATCATGTATCTCGATCCTATTCATTTACCCATCCCTTCGTATGCTGTATTCTGCCTCTGCACCCTTTCTCCAAAAATAAAACAAAATATAAAAAATATTAAAAATCTCACCAAGAAGTTTCAGTGTGATAGTGAGTCATGCAGTAAACACCTTTGTCCATACATCTTTATTATCAAGTGTTCATTGATGCTCTGGTTCAAGGCCTCTGGTTTCTGCTACACTATTAGTGCTGGGCCCACACGAGGACTCTTCTTGGATGTCGTGTTGTTGCCCTGTGTGTGGAGATCCTTCAGCTTAGGGTCTGTGGGTCAGGTCCCTTTACATGCTCCAGCAGATCATAGATGGGGTGGATGTTGGGATGAGCCAAGGCATAACCCTGATTCTGGGTCTGGACAGCTCTAGAGTTGGTCTGCCAGTCAGTTCTCCCGTCTGCACCACCAGGGTGCGCTTTCCAGCATTGTTCCAGCTAATTCACCTTTGCAGCAACGAGCAAGGGGTGGGGCCAGTTTTCCAGCTTTCAGGCCCTCAGGGTCTGCTCTTCTACATCTACACCAACAGAACCAGCTCTGTTGTGCTGCCCAGGCAAGGTTCAGGGGCCACTCTCCGGGATGCTTCAGCTGGTAAGGGAGAGGGCCAGCCCTCCTACTCTTATGACCTAGGGCCAGCTTCTCCGCCTGTCTCAGGAATTGATGGCTGGGAGGTGGGGAGAGGGCATCTCTTGTCTGCCCATTCTACCATATGTCAGATGAATAATGGGAACAGCTCTCTTTCGCTCATAACATCAGAGATGGGTCACCATCACCTCTGACTACCAGACAGCTCTGCTGTGCTGCCTAGGTGACAGGCAGGGCCCATTTCCTAAGTGCTGCAGCTGGTAAGGGGGAAGGGGCACAGGGTAAGGGTAACATCTCTCACCCTCCTACACCACCACATGACAGATGAGTAGTACGGCAGTTCTCCCACACTCACAACTTTGGGGTTGGCTCACCCACACTTCCAACAACAAGGCTGGCTCTGTTGTGTCACTCAGGTGAGGTACAGGGTCTGCTCTCCCAAGTGTTGCAGCACATGGAGGACAGTGTTGCAGCACATGGAGGACAGTACTCCCATTCTTGTGACCTCAGGGTCAGTTCTCATCCCTCTTAGGCATGATGGGGGGGCAACTCCCTCCACCCATGCTACCACAGGACAGATGGGTGATTGGGACATCTCTCCTTGCTCACACTTCAGGGATGGCTCTGTTGTGCTGCCCTGGCAAGGTACAGGGTCTGTGCTCCCATCTGCCCAAGCATTGATGGTGGTGGTGGGGACAACTCTCCCCCACCCACGCACAGCAACTCTTATAAAGGAGAACATTTAATAAGTGATGGCTTGGCTATAGTTCAGGGGTTCAGTTCATTATCATCATGGAGGAATATCGCAGCATGCAGGCAGAGATGGTGCTGGAGAGGTAGCTGAGAGTACTTGCAGATAACAGAAAATGGTGTGAAACAGTGGAGCCTGCCTCCACAGTGACACACCTCCTCCAACAAGGCCACACCACCTAATAGTGCCACTCCCTTTGGGTTTATGGGGGCATTACATTCAAACTACCACAGACAATTAAGGTCCTTCCCATGGTCAAGTCCACACTCTCTTCTACTGAAAACAAACACTCCCTCTATTAGCCTTCCCCCAGGTGAAGACATTCTACACAACCATGACTTGATACTCCTCATATCTGCTAGGAAATTAGTAGTTTGAAGATTAACTTTTATTTTAGGTTGAAGCACTGATACAGAAACAGATAATGTGTGAGTTTTTTTAATTTTCTGTTTTTAATTCTTAAATCAGTGTGGACAATATCTTGCTGTTCATTGGTACAAAACAGCCCTGTCCTGGGTATACAAGTCTGTAACATCATTCACTATAGTGAATTTACTTCATGAGACAGCATAGCAGAATAGGACTAACTAAGATATATTTTAATAAGAAAATGCTGGAGATAAACAAAATCACAAAGTTGATGAACATTTGACTGTGCCATCTGCACATCAAAACATGAACGTATGCCACGTACATGTAGCTCATGCATGTGAATTTCACTAAGTGATCATCCTAAACATAGCTATTGTGTGTGTGTATGTGCACACACGTGTGTAAGGTGTGTGAAAGATACCTGCTATTCCTAAGGGGCTGCATAGGCAACATCTGAAAGTACCCCAGAGGTTGGTTTGGTCAGGGATCAGAGATGAACTTTAAGGCAATCTTCCAAGTGAATGTAAACATCTCTGAAGCGGCCTTTCCAGTTAAGTATGGCTGTGAAGACTCTGTACGGTATAGTGCTGTCAGACAATTTTAGTAGCACATTATCAACATTGTCATTTGTAAAAAATAGCTATAAAACTCCGCCATTATAAAAGTGTCTGGGGTGCTTTAGCTCATAGACATACAGCAGGCACTTCCTGTTGACCTATTCATATATGCTAAATACAGTCTCCTAGGCATGTTCTCCTCCAATGGCTGTACCTAGAACTGAGTTCCTAATAAGGTTTGTTCTAAATACTTGTTCACATATTGAGAAATAATGATTTGCTTACAAGTTGTCTGATTTTGTTCTGAGTTTAGAATTTTTCCCCTTAGGTGAAGTTCTACAGATGCATTAAAAATAAATAGTGCTACCTTTAGAGCCTTTTCCTGCCTGATGACGCGTGGTTCTCAGAGCATGTGAACTACACTGGCTACACTATAGAACAGACACAGGCCATCACATGAGTCCCCTTTCAGAGACCAGCTTCATTTAATCTCCTTCTTAGCCTTGTAGCTGGCAGAGACCACCAGGTAGTTATCTGGATTCATGTCCTTCAGGGTTGGGGATTTGCTCTGGACAGGGGATGTCTTGCCATCCACACGAGAGATCTGCAGCATGCGACAGGGGTCATGCTTAAGCAGATAGCCCACGAAGGTCTCCCAGCCTCCTCCAACACGGACCATCACGTGCTTGTTATGCAGCATCTGGAAGGAAAGACCAGGAAAGCAGGTCAGGTTTTGAGAGTTTGCAGCAGACCTCACAGCAAGCCCAGGTCTAGTAGTAATAGCATGGCTTGCCTTACTCCTCTGACCCTTGTTTATCCAAGTGGCACACAGTGTCTGCTTGGGACAAGGCTTGTGAAGGAAACCTTGTGTGCAGATGAACCTTGGGAAAACATCTGGCATCTAACTTTGGTGTGTCACAGAGCATCTATGGATACTTCTCTGATGGATGCATGTGAAAGCGTCTCCGAGATGCACAGTGAACCACTAACACACCTCACTGCCTCCGCTCACATCAGTGGTGCATCCTTCCCACTGGCTCATTTTCCTCTCAGCCAGAGCTGAAGAGACCATGGAAGTCTCTGGCATTGAGTTAATGTTAATAAATGATGTTAAAAGCCACACATAATTGCTGCAAAATACAAATGAAATGCACTCAAAAAATGAGATGTGTTCACATCACTGAGACTTTCAAGGAGTGATATATTCATTTTTCAGTGGCACTAGTCTTCTCAGTTACTTCAGAATACACCTATTAAAACAAAAATAAGTACACACACACACAAACCTACCCCCCTCAAAAAAAAGTAACAAGAATAAAATAGTACAGACAGCAGCAGAAACTTACCTCCAGGCCAGGGAGCCATCCAGAGCTCCAGCCTCTACCTCGCCAGTGCTACACTCACAGGAAGCTGCCACTACAACTGGGGACATGGTACTGGGAACTGAACCCAGGGCACCTTGCATGCTAGGCAACTCAAACTGAAGCCCCTTTCAGCCTGGAGTGTTCTCATCACATAAACACTCTGGAGGTCCTACAAGCCATCTGCAGAAGCTTGCAAACTAGAAGTATGAAATATAGTCTACTGAGTATGAAGACCACATCACACAGGGAATAGCTGTCCTCTTCTGCAGCCTCTGTAGACGGTGAGCTGAGCACAATTTTATTGCCACAGCCAACCACTGAGGATTGCCAGGAAATACTTTGCAATTAATCTAGGTTCATCCTCCTGACTTGGCCAATGAAGACTATCAGAGCTAACTGCTTCCGTGAGGAACCCAGGGTGCTAAGCCTGCCTTCAGCAGAGGACAGTGGTGTTAATGACACCATAACTGAAGCAATCAATCAGGTTTGTCCAGGTTCTAAAGTATTGATTAATGACTGTAAGGATTTGGGGGGTGGGCATGTATCTATTTCCTCAGTTTGAAATTGAACCCTGCATTCCTGTTTGTCTTGATCTTTGTTTTTTATTGCATTCTGAAGGCAATCACAGGAGAGGTGATTCCACAGACTGACTGGCCAGCCTCTTGCTCCTAAGCCACAAAAGGAAACAGTGAACAGATGCTATCATGCATACCTCCATTTTAACTTGTTAACACAAAATTATAAAAAGATTCTTAGAGAAACAGATAAGACTAACTGCCCATTAAATATTTTTATGGATCTATGTCAAAAAACGTGACATTACAAGAATTAGAGTATTGTTAACTCAGGGGTCAGTAGCGTGATTTTCTTTCTTAAAAAGTATTAGAGTCGCTTTTATATTTTTTCTTTTCATTTCTCAGAACTGTGAAATGTTTCTTTTTTGATTGGAAACTGTGTGTATGTGCACGTGTGCATGTTTCTCTTCTGCCCGACCTAAGCTATATCACTAGTAACAACAAAAGGAGTGCACGAGCAAACAGCAGCATCTCTGAAGCTTCCTTGCAGAAGTTCTTACCAGAGCTCTAAGCACTGCTGAGCCCCGGACACACGTTTTATCCAGAATACTTCATACTTCAGAGAATACTGATTCCACACTGAAGTAGGGGGAGGGGGCTTGAGTGCATTATCTCTCTCACGCCTCCATTTCACCACACCTGGGAGTTAGAGAGTTTTCTCACACTATTAGGTTTCCATGGAAATCTCCACCATCACATACTGAGATAAGAGGCTCAGGACTGTCTTAAGGGAGGCATTCTTATATTTAGACCTTACAGTCATGTGCTAAGTCTATGGTCAATCTTGGAGTTTCAGAAATGGATTAAGGTATTAAGTTCACAGTGCTGGATATCTGGTTATGGAGATTTAAACCCCATGCCCCCTTTAAGTATGTGATCATTTTCAAAAGAGTCTTGTGCCACCACCTCTCCATGAACAAAACCCCAATGATTCAAATTAAGAGCAAATTAATCAGCTATGAGTTCAATTACTCCCAACTTGTTCCTCCTGGGAGTTCTGGCCTAATCCTTCGATGGATTCATCATATGATGGCATTGTTGGGAGGTGATAAAATACAGGATATGGGCCGTTTAGAAGAGCTGGGCTATTAGGGGCCCCTTCCATATTCCCTGTCTGCTTTCTGTCCATCATGAAGCGAACACTCTTTGCAACATATTCCTCCC
Source organism: Ondatra zibethicus (assembly GCA_004026605.1). Classification (NCBI taxonomy): domain Eukaryota; kingdom Metazoa; phylum Chordata; class Mammalia; order Rodentia; family Cricetidae; genus Ondatra; species Ondatra zibethicus. Next base: position 6,260 of record PVIU01026972.1, on the reverse strand, counting down.
TCCATTGTGCTCCACCTCACTGGGGCCCAGTTCAACAGATGCAAGGACTACTAACCAGAACATTGCAGGCTCTAAGCTAGAAGAAGCCTTCCTTCTATGGTGCTTCTCTCTGCTGTTGGCTTGTGTGACAGAAGGGCAGCTGACATGCATGTTCCCTTCACCTGATTTACACAGTCTTACAGCACTGCCAATAGCACACTCTCGCAGGCTTTACCCACTTTGTTTAAATAATGGTGCTGTTAGCAGAATGCCTTCCGCTTTATAGATAGGAAAGCTGAGGCTGTTAGAAGGCAGGTGACTAGTGTAAGGTCATAGACCGGGAAGCAGCAGCAGTACCAGGGGCCCTTTATTAACATAGGAAAGCTGAGGCTGTTAGAAGGCAGGTGACTAGTGTAAGGTCATAGACTGGGGAGCAGCAGCAGTACCAGGGGCCCTTTATTAACACATTCACTGGTCCTACAGTCATGCCGTCTTAGTCACTGGCCACTGGGAGGTAGTAGCCCATCACCAGCATCATCGATCTCAGCATAGCAATAAGCAGTTTGAGCAGATTAGCTGAGCCCCCTTAAAATAATCTAGAAAGACACCCAATAAAGCAAGTTTACTACAGAAGACTGTGTGGCTATGGTTCTAATTTATTATGAATAGCTTTATTCTGAAACAAGTGTCTCAAGTGTAGGGACAGGATGAAACACATTCACAGCCCAGCGTGCACAGGCCTGTGCCCTTCCAAGGGGCCTAGTGGAGAAAGGAGGCTTCTCCCTCTCATTGCCCAGCCTGGAGAGGCAGGCCAGCAACACTCACATTATGTGTAGGTACCAAGAGCTTCAGCAACAGAAACGCTCTTCTCCCTCTTCGCAGAGACACTAATTAGTACTTAGAAATAGAAACGAACCAACTCACCTGTCATTTAAAAGGGAAAGTCTATATTTATGTAGATCACTGATAATGACATGTTTTACTAAGTGACAAAACCAACCACATAAAACATCTAGAAAAATATGGGGGTTAACTAGTAACGCACTGTGCCTCAAGGTGACCAGGCTGTGTGCAGCTATGTCGCGCTACATAACAAACAAAATCGCCTCAGAAAAAATGAACAATACCAGGTGGGAAACACTTTTCAATGAGCAAAATTTAACACTAAAGGCTTCATGCCCATATTTGATAGATTTGCTTAGTGACATCTCTGGCAGAGGTCTGCATGAGTGACCATGTCTGTCCCAGTCCCAAATCCCTATGCAGTGCTTCAGGTGCCTTCTCCTCTTGGGGTTAACTGCCAAACTGGCACCTACCTATCACAAGCAGCGGGAGCACAGGTCAAGTGCTCAGCTCCCTTCCCCAGGTGCTTTCTCTCATCTTCGCTCTCACTAGTCCACATGCTGCCCCCGAGGCAAGGGAGACTTCCTAACAGGAGTGTGCCCACCTTACTGCTGCTCCCGAGCCTCTGAGAGTGGCTCTTCACTGTGTGCTGTGCTGCCATCTGGGGCCACCCCTCATTCTCCTCAAAGCAGCAGGCAGAGATGGAGTGGCAGCAGTGGGCCAGGCAGAGGCTTGCAGATCATTACTAATCTACCCATTGTGATGCCGGCTGTACCTGGCACGGGAGTCGCCGAAGGGGCAGCTGCCGGTTCTCTCATCCTTTCTCACTGCGCCAGATCACCACGAGCACAGCCAGTCAGTGGTCTTACTTGTCTTTGCTAGAGCTTAAACTCCAAATTTCCTTTATTATTTTGAAATATTCAAAGTCCCATACACATTTCTACATATACATAAGTGCTCCACATTTTCAATGTGGAAATAAATGAGAAATAAAGTCCATTCCTTCCTTAGACCATTGTCTGTGTACTCAGCAAAGCCCTTGGGACTCTTCACAGTATTAGGCACACAATGCTTATCAAATGCATTTTAAATGCATATTGAGTGAATAATGAATTAAACAGTTATGATTTAACTAATAATGAATTAACCAATTAACCAATGAATTAACAAGGTTAATGCTTCATACTGCTCCATCCAAGTATCACTCTGCCTGTTTGAAATATACCTATATTAGTCATGGAATAATGGGAAGGGAAAAATGAAAAGATTTGTGTCCTTTTAGAAAGTCTGGGTGTGAACAGTAATCCATACCAGCCTTTGTTTAGAGAGCTTCGCTGAGAGAAAGACAAGGCAGAGAGGGTGAGAAGGAAGGCTCATGACCGGGTGCAGAGAGAAGGAAGCTGCTGTTCTTTGGGATGATTCTTCATGAATCCTCCTTGCCTCTAAAACACTTTTTAAATGACAAAAAGTAGCAATAAATTGTTCATCAAGGTTTCCATACTCATGCCCTCTATGATACGTAGGTGAGCAAGTGCCCTTTAGCCTGGGTCACCAGCCCTTCTGTGGTTCTCATTAAGCCTTTCTCCTCTTAATGGATCCAGAGGCTCAGTTTCAACACTGTCTGTTAACTGCTCTCCACTGCAGTGGGAGGCAACTGCCCAACAGGACTGCCTACATTTAGATCCTGATATGCCATATGCTTCCAGACACGTGGTCAGCCCTGTTCTCCACGTGTTTTTACACGGCATCATAATGTAAATACAAATATTGTTTTTAGAAGGCAGTCATGTTCTCCAGAAAAGAACATTACATTAATTTATAGGCCTGCAGGCTCTATCATAGTTTCCTATCAAGCTAAAATGGCATATGTTATAATGGGACAACTGGGAATTCAGCTGTCTGCCTCAGTCCCGACACACTTAGGGACAAGGCAGCAGATGTTCGGCAGATGGTTTGACACCAGAAATTTCAAAATAAGTGATAAGATTCTAAGTCTGCCAGGCAAACCTAGGCACCAGTGACAACACATGGTATTGGACATCTTCCTTGCCAGAGCCAAGGACCTTCATCTTATAGTTTCATAAAACAGCTCATCACGGATAAACAGGCTCATGAAATCAGCCCTCCATGTTTATTACCTCATTAACTCCCCAGTGTGCCTTTGCTGCACCCCACCCTTTCTGTCATAAACCCCGTGAGCAACAGGAATGAGAGAGGAAGCTATCATTTGCTCAGTCTCTACCAAGAGCACCAAGCTGTAACCAGCACTAACCCTGTGTGATCCTGACAATTGCACGCATTCTCCCTGGGCCTCAATTTTCCTCCTGAGCAATGGATATTTCCTCCTAGATTCATTGAGACAGAGATATTGATGTGTAAACATGAAGACACCATGCCTGAAACACAGAGGGCACTTAACAACTGTAGCAAGCTGACTGCTTTGTTCTGGCAACTACAGAAACCCACCCTATCAAGATACCAACCTGTTTCATTCTGTTATCACAAGGCCTCCACCTTGGCAGGCTGGTCTTACTTACCTCTATCTGGAGACAACTTGGGCCTCAGGCATGACTTAGGACTCACAGCACACTTGTTGGCCAGTGGTGTAGCCCAGCCTCTTATGTAGAACACTATATTGGGGTAATGTAGCCCATTTGAAAGCTGAATTACTGCAGTGCCCCAAATGGTGAGAGCCAGTCCCCCAACAGGAATAGGCCTCATGTCGCAGAGATTCTACTGAGACTTGAAAGAAAATATTTCTGGCCTGTTATTTCCTTCTGAGAAGAAATGTTAATACTGAGACTCATTTAGAGACACATGGCTCCAGAAACTTCTGACAGCAAGTATGAGACAAGCAACTCACAGAAGACATACAAGTGATGGATGGGAGAATGTTCTAGCTGCATCTGCTGGAGACAGTGTGGGAGCACTTAGCACCAGCTCCTGTCATTTCCCCTTGCCTCCCTATGTAAGGTATCCTTTATCACAGCTGTGTCCCAGATGCAATTAAGAGGGCTTAGCTGTAATCTAATTACCAGCGGCAGAGAAGACAATGTCATAAAACATATTTGATAGGAGAGTCAGCACAGTGAAAGCAATGAGGTGGAAACATCACTGGAGGGAAAAGGGAAGGGTTACCTAGAGGAAGGATTTGGAGCCAGTTTATTCCAGAGTAGAACAGGAATCCAACTGCTGCAAAGACAGAAATCTATTCGTGGAATGGAGCCAGGCTCCAGCAGCAACACACACACACACACATACAGACACAGACACACACACACAAATCCATGTACACACACACACATACAAATCCATGTACACACATACACACGCACACACACACAAATCCATGTACACACATACACATACACACACAAATCCATTTATACACACACACACACACACACACACATACATACACACACAAATCCCTGGATAACACTAGGTTTTGCTGATACCAACACAACTCCATAATCTCTTCTAAACCCAGCATAAGACAGAGAAGAGCCAAAGTCCTCCAGTGCTGTGCAATGTTGCTGCACAAGAATTGTGCCCAGTTGGTATCCCGTTGGTTCTTGAATGGTAACAACAGAGTCTGTGGTCCAGATACTCTGAAAGAACTATGGACTGGTCAGTGATTTAGTCACTAGAATGGACATTTGGGTACTTCTGAAAGCATCAACTCTTTGCTTTGATAAAATGTTTTAAAGTGCCCTTCCCTCAATGACCCATGCAAATGAAAGGCAATGAATAAAATGTTAATAAGTCAGAGGGGAGAGGGGAATGAGATAAAGAAAGAGGGAGAGGGAGAGGGAGAGGGAGAGAGAGAGAGAGAGAGAGAGAGAGAGAGAGAGAGAGAGAGAGAGAGAGAGAGAGAAATAGAGAGAAAATATACAGGAACCAGAGGAAAAGCGGCAGGTGTAGGCAGTGGTAGAGTGCTTGTCTAGTGTGTACAAGGGCCTGGGTTCCATCCTCAGAACTGCAAAAAGAATTTCATTTCAAAAGGATGAAACAGGTGTTGCTACAAGTTCACAGGGGTGACTTTCCAAAAGAAGCTAGACAAATAACTCCTGGAAACTACAAAAAACTTAGATTTCAGAATGGCCCGTTACCTCCATCAGATGAGGACGGAAGGGTGGCTAAAACGATAATGGCATGACACCTGTATCAGGGCTGTTAGTTCCCCACGGACTAAATGTGCTCCACCACAGCAGGAGAGAGAAGGGCAGCATCTGCACAAACTGAACCAGAATTACTCCAAAGTGGGATTGGGTAGGTGGGTGGGGGGACACGGGATGGAAGATGGACTGGAAATACAGAGACAAATGCAGTCAAATGCTCACTGCCTATCCAGAAAGTGGTGATGTGAGTCTTTATTGCTTCGTATGTTAGAAAGTTTTTCACACAGAGTGTTGGAGGGAAGACTCCAGCTCCACAGCTGCGGCCTTCTCAGGCCAAGTTTCTCTAACCTTACCTGGGTTGTCACAGTCACCTCTGTGTTCCTCAGTATACTCTCAGCTTGGCAGTTACAATAAAGATGCAACCTCCTGAGGTCACCACAAACTGCTGATGATACTGGATTCCCCTTTAACAAACTTGAGGAGTTTTGGACAATGGAGCAATCTAATCACCTAATCACAAATCTGTTTAGCAACAGGTTACTGGAATTTGTGGTTATAAAATCTTTTCTGATACTGCTTAAGATTATTTTTAATATTCTTCATCATTTGAATTTTCCCATCAGTGCAGAGATGACCTCAGCATCCTCAGAAAAGTCCTTGGCATGATTTGACGCTTGTATATCTATTTTCAGGAAGATGCATCTTACTTTATGCACCCAGATCTCTCTTCCAGCCACCTTCACTCCAAGACCAGGATTCCTAGTTCTCCCTACTCTATCACCATCTTTCCTTTAACCCTACTGGGCACCAAGGAGCTTTCCTAGGGTCAACGTTTTCTTTTCTGTTTAACTCCATCTCTAAATAATTTTCGGTCTATTATCTATTTTTGGTGAATTCTTACAAAGTCTTAATGACTAGATAGTCCCTGAGATTAGATGAAATTTATGAATCATTCTCATTAAGTGATGTATAGGTAAACAATTCTTTTGTATATATGACCTTTCAAGAGCACTTTTATTTTTTATATTTCCTACCCAGCTGTAAGGCTTATGAGCCATAACAATGGCCAGAAAAGCAAGATGTACCAAAGCACGGTGCTCATTTCTTAGGGTAACCAACAGCTGTCTACCTGTACTTCAGGCCTGCTCGGTAAGAGAGAAACCATGCATGGCACCGTAAACTTGACCAACTACCTGGCTGGTGAGAAGAACCTGCTCCTGCCACTCTGCCACTTTTCTAAACTAGTACAGTTCCAAACTAGTTTCCTAAACTAGTACAGTTCCAAACTAGTTCCCTAAACTAGTACAGTTCCAAACT
>PVIU01026971.1:0-21242 GCA_004026605.1 Ondatra zibethicus | reverse complement strand
GTCATGATGGTAACACAAGCTTCCACCTACAGTCTTGAAGGTCATGATGGTAACACAAGCTTCCACCTACAGTCTTGAAGGTCATGATGGTAACACAAGCTTCCACCTACAGTCTTGAATGTCATGATGGTAACACAAGCTTCCACCTACAGTCTTGAAGGTCATGATGGTAACACAAGCTTCCACCTACAGTCTTGAAGGTCATGATGGTAACACAAGGCTGAATTACAATCTGACCTATGGTGCCACAACTCAAAGGTCACCTAAGTTTTCACTGCATACATTTGAATCACTATCACCTACAAGGAGTGTTTACATGACTTAAAGTTGAGGTGCAGGCAGAAAAGATGATTTTAAAAAAGAACCTTCCCTTTCTTCTTACGTCTGTTCAAAGAAAAACAAGATTCTAAAGTAAACAAAATCTTCAGGGAAGGAGACCAGATGGTCCCTGTTCACAGTGTCAGTACAAAGGACGAGATGTGATGCTTGCTGATAAAAAGCCCACACTACAGTTTGCCGACTGTAAATAAACAAGCATCATTAGAAAACAAAGCCAGAGAGAACACAGACATACACTACAGATAACAGAAAGTTCCTTTCTTTCTTTCTAAGGTATCAAAGCCTGGCTTCAAGGAACATGGCATAATCCCAACACACTCGGAAACGGCAAGATATCTCTGGTGGCAAAACAGGTATCATGTTCCCAAACAATAAATTCAAACTCTGAAGGGAAAGATAACAACAAAAATCAAAATAAAATAATAAGCACTTCACAGAAGGACTCATCATCCAAGATAGCCAGGATTTCTCTAGGTTATCATCCAGGAGCAGTGGGATTGGTAAATTCCTCTCTCTTCCCAACATAAAACACAGCCATCAGTCTGTTCACAAACTTGTTTATTAAGTTAAAATAAAATCACGACGAGGCATTCTGCTAAGATAGCGATGGTAACAGTGTAGTTTTTCACTATTTCTATATCCTTACATATCACCAGAAAATTTTCCTTAAAAGTTAAAAAAAATCTCACAACACAACAACACACTCTATGACATCTCCGAGGCGTTAAACTACAAACAAGAAAGAAAAAACTATCAACAGCAAGATCTTAGCAGTATCAGAATCTAGGAGGGAGAGAAAAAGGGAGGGAGGGAGGGAGGGAGAAGAAGCAAAGGAAATGGCTGACAGGGTAAAGAAAAAACCTGAAGTAGCAATACAGGAAAACACAGCAGAGGGACTCAGGAATGCGCATGAGAGCTGTTTTAAGGAAAGGTAGGGGTGGACAGAGCAGTCCTGACCTCACAAACTCTTGTCAGGGCTATTTTTGAGGACAAACCCCAACTTGGTAGAAAACATTTGGGAAGTAGACTCAAACCGTAAGTTGTTGGGATCATTTGGAGTCCTGGCCTCCAGCTGCTCTTCCCTGCTAGAGATCTTTTCTTTCCTTCTGATTTGAATTACTGAAAGCTGTGTCAAAGTTGTTTACCAGCTCTGCTTCACAAGCACGTGTTGCCTTGAGGATCAGAGGATAAGGTTTTCACCTGTTGGCCCACCTGACTGTTGGGTAGATAAGCCTCCACGGTGCTATTGAATAAAGGGCTTCTTACCAGACACTAGAGGTCCGTGTCTCTGTCTGTCTGTCTCTCTGTCTGTGCTGTCTCTGTGTGTTTTTTGTGTGTTTCAACCTCCAGCCCCTTGCCTGAAGCTCGCGAACTGTATGGTAGTGCATAGAGCGCAGACAGGGCGCTGTGCACTACAGTAAGTGAGCCAGGAGAAATAGAAAGATGTCCAGGCAACATTGCAACTTGCAGCCCACAGCCACATGTGGTATGAATAGCTAAGAATGTTCTAGAAGGTGAACTTCAAAGGCGGTAATGCGCTGTCACAATGTCAAAATGTTGGACAGCCTACTTAGTAAAGCAAGGAAATAAATCAACTAAGGACTTGGAGAAAACAAATTGCCACATCGAGCTATCTGCCTTTCTCCCTTTTTCCCTTTCGCTGTCCCTTCCTCACTTTCTTTTTTTAATTTTGACATTACAACAGGGCATCACCACAGAGCTCCAACTAGCCTAGAAGTCTCCATGTAGACTAGAGGTCTCCACCGACGTCAGCTCCTGCTTCTGCCTCTCAAGTCTAGTATCGCTCACTTGCACCGCCATGTCTGTCCCAGCAGTCATGTTTCCAGTCTTACATGAGAACAATAGAGATGGAAGTTCTTTAAAATTGGAAGAGCTCTTTTGAGGCTGTCTTAAAACAGATTTTCAAACAATAAAAAAACTAAACAAATGAACAAAAAAAATAGATGACAGAAAATATTGTGTGGTGAATCATTATCTTTTAGTGGGATCTACAGCAGCATAGCTAAATTTGTATTTATTTTATTAAATTTTAATTGGTCTGATTTTGTGGGGCACCCTTTCTAAGGCATGTTCTGTGTAGGCTGTTCTCCATTTTCCCTTTTTATCATAATGATTGTGTGTAAGATTTGACATCAACGCTCTCTGTAGTTCATTTTTGTCTAGGTTTTGTGTGCTTGCTTGTCATGAATTAGAATTAGGAAACCTAACAATCAGGTACAAACGTTCTCCAGGAAGAAATGAAGATGATAAACAAATTCTCTGTGAAGACTCAGGTGGGAGAAACAGGGAGTCATTGACACACAGGGAGTGCTGTAGGAAGAAACAGGAGGAAAAACAAAAACTGTGAGCTAAAAACAAAAAGAATGAAAAGACCTGAAATTTAGTGACAACAAATTTTAAAGAGAGGTGAGATTCCTGCAGGAGACAAGGAGAATCTAAAAAGGCATCTCGGGGGAAACGGGAGGTGTACAGGGAAGGGAAACTGCATAGAAACAAACAAGTTTGGAAACAAGAAAATTTAAAGGCATCTCACGCTATTCTGAGAACGTTGTGTTAATACAGGCTTAATGGGCATTTGTGAACTAACTATTCAGTTCTATTTTTAGTTCCACCCTGTATGTTTGGAAATTAGGATTTTTTTCACATGTAATTGAAACAAGACTAAATAGAACCTTGTAATCTTGAACTTGAAGTATAAATAAAAATCATGAATAATTTTATCTTTAAGAAGTGTATTTCCTAATATCTTAGGAAAGGCCTAGAAACAGTGACCCAGTATAGAGCAGCATTTCTTAGCGGGTTGCAACCCTGTTTGGGGGTCACATATTAGACAGATATCCTGCATATCAGATACTTATACTAAGATTCATAACAGTAGGAAAATGACAGTTATAAAGTAGCAACAAAATAATTTTATGGGTGGGGGTCACCACATGATGAACTGTCTTAAAGGTTCGCAGCATTAGGAAGGTGGAAAACCACTGATTAGAGGAAAGACATCCCTAGTACCCAGGTTATGGCCATGAAATAACATTTCTCCCAAGAAGAAAGCAGCATTTCTTAAAGAAATGGCTCAGGGCTTAGAGAGATGACTCAGCAGGGAAGAGTGTGTACTGTGCTTGCAGAGGACCTGGACTTGGTTCCCAGCACCCATGTCAAAGGCTTACAACCTCCTGTAACTCCAGCTCCAGAGGATAGGAAACTTTTAGCTGGCCTCCACAGACCTCTGAATTCCCATGCACATAGTGCACACACAGAGTCTGTCTGTCTGTCTGTCTGTCTGTCTGTCTGTCTCTCTCTCTCTCTCTCTCTCATACACACACACAAACACAGACACACACACAAACACAATTTAATTGATTAATTAAAATAAATCTTTAAAAGGATAAAGAAATGGTTTCTCTTATGTTTGGGGCAGAAAATAAATAAGATAATAGCTGCTACAGCATATTGTTTACCTGTTAGCAGAGAAGTCCCATCATAACTCCTAACCCGGTTAGAGAAATCTAGAATGGGGTTAGTCGGGCAGAAGTACCATTACAAAATGTCACAGGCCTGTGACTTATCAGATAGAAATGACTTGTCTCACGTTCTTGGAAAAAGAAATCAAGAACCAGCTGCCAACAGAGCTGGTCTCTCCCTGGCAAACAGATGACATCAGCTCCCTGTACCTGTTAGCCATGCACACTTCCAGGGTCTCTTTGTCTTCTCATGGTAGGGAACAGTCAGATGGAAGGGCCTTACCCTGTGACCTCCTTAAAGCCAAGAGCTCCAAACTCAGCCCCTTTGGGGTCAGAGCTGTCCCATAACTTCTGCAGAGCCAAACTCAGTCTATAACAGAGGACTTCCAGGAGTTATCTAGTGGCCAAAAATTAGAAAATATGTTTTACAAAAATCACGGTTTTCATAAAAATAAAATGCCTTGAGGCATTTCATGGTTTTCATAAAAATAAAATGTAATCAGTATTGTTTTGTTGAAAATAGAGTCTTCCCTCATTCAATACATCCCAGTCACAGTTTCCCTCATTCCACTCCTCCTAGGTCCCCCACACACCTCCCTCTTCTCCAGGTCCACCCCCCATTTCCTCTTCAGAAAAAGAGTGGGCCTCCAAAAGACAGCAGTCAAACAGAACAAAATAGGATAAAATAAGGCAAGGCAAAATCCCTGATATTGAGTCTGGATAAGACAACCCAATAGGAAGAAAAGAAAAGGACAAATAAAGGAGGCAGAGAAACCAGAGACACACTCTCTCCCGTTTTCAGGAGCCTTACGAGAACACCAAGTTAACAGCCATGACATATACACAGAGGACCTGGTGCAAATCCATGAAAACTGCGCGATTGCCACTTCAGTCTCTGTAAGCCTATTACCTCTAGTTTTTTATTGGATAGCTCTTACATCTTAATTTAACCCATCTCTATTAATCTGTGTATCACCACATGTCTGTGGCTTACCAGCAAGGTTCCAGTTTGTCTGTTCCCAGTGGCAGCTACATAGTGTCTCCCGTCTCCACCTTCTTTCTCCCAATATTCAGTTTAGTTTTCCCCACCTAGCTCTACTCTGCCCTATCACAGGCCAAACTAGTTTCTCATCCATTAACCAATAAAAGCAACACATATACAGAAAGACTTCCCACACTACCCTTGGACAATACATCAATCAAATGTAACCCAGTCTCACCTCTGGGAGCCTTGCCGGGTTACATAAGATGGCTGGTTCAGGCTCCATACCCTCTAGTCCTAGGAATCCTCACTAGGGTCATGATCATAGATTCCAGAAAGTTTCAACTACACTAGATTTCCTCACTGTTCTCCCAAAGGCTCCCCATTTCCAGCTGTCTCTCCCTATGTCCTTTCTCTCCATGTCCCCTCAGAATCACTACTTTTTGAGAGTTAAATTTTCTCATATTCAAGAGTGTAGAGAATTCACAAGTGTAAACTGGTAGATAAACAGTAAGAGGCAATTATATACCTTGCCTTTCAGAAATGAGCTGTGTCAGGGCATCCAAACAGTAGGTGAAGCAAGTCTCTCTTTACAATAAGGTGTTATAGTAGCTCCAGTTATCAAACCCAAATGAAATAATAGGCAGAGGCATTAAGCAACAAATCACTGCCCAAATAAAGGCTAAAGAAAAGGTAATTGACACAAAGCCTCCTTTGAGCCTTGCCAAGTACCAGAGTAATAACTTGCCAGTGGAAGATCCAACCCGAATTTAATCCCATCTACCAGACTATTGCAAACATGAAGGACTAAGGAACCCTCTTATTCTGCATCCTCAGTAGACAATCAGAAATACATAGACTGTGGAAAACTCCAAAAGCCAAATGGCCCAGATCCTCAGCAGATACATAAGCCAAAGAATAGGACAGAAAGAAAAGTAATATATCAAAGGAATCACACAAGAGGAGGAATTTCTAGAGAGCTGCTGCTTAACATTGTGTTCACAGACAATCACAGTGGAACACGGCATTAATGAGAATTTTGTGGTTGGAATCAAACTCACCAGAAGACTGAGGTGCTGACAAATTCATGTTCTTACCCAACATTGTATTAAAAAGGTGGTGTTCATGTCACTTTTTATCAAACATGTGTGTTTTCCTTTGTAATAAATGTTGTGTAAGGGCTGTTGATGGAAAATACACATTCTCTTTTGATTTCAAATATATAGCTCTGCCAATAAATCTATGCAATGTTTATAGTTACTGATGATTTACTGCTGGTAAATTGTGGAAATAGCCTCAGTATCAATACAGTAAGATAAAGGCTGGTTTTGTATTAACCACAGTGAATGATACATGTTATAAAACACCAAATGCTAAATTCCCTCCTCCTGCGCTTCGAGAACATCTTCTTGCAAATATCTGGAAACTGGCAGGAACCTGTGAGGGGCTATAATACATCACCCTCCATCAAGGCAGGTTTAAATATAGGTGAGAATGTGAGACTAGCAAAACTCCTAAAGGAGGCATATAGACCACTAGGAGCAAACCAGTTCCTTCTCCTGGCATTTCTCTTAAAAAGTCCATCTTTTTTGATGAGCATAATTTTGATGAGATCTATGGCCACATAAGGAAAATTGACTGGCTTAAACAGAGTATTATATCCTGTTGGTACAATGCTTGTTTCAAAACTAGTCAGTCACAAAAACTAAATACAATAAGTATTTGCCAGGGCCTCAGGAGAGCAAAACTTTTACTCTCCTGCAGGACCTAAATGTGAAGGTGCAAAGGCGGCAGGCCTTCAGAGCCCCCGCTCATACTGAGAAGGGCATTTACCATATCCTTCTGTCACCTGCAACATTACAATATGTAACCAGTACACAAGTAACCAGGATTTCAGGGGAAAAGGCAGGCCACAGCTGATATAGGATTCGGATTCCCCTCTGTAAAATTAAACTGAATGCTGAGAGAAAGAAGGCAGAGACAGAGAAAAGCCATGTAACCCCACCAGAGACAGATGCTGGAACTTTACCCGGTAAGCCATGGCCACACGGCAATACACAGATTAATGGACATGGGCTAGTATAGGATGTAAGAGTTAACCAGAAATACGCTTAAGCTATTGGTCAAACAGTAATGCAAATAATATGGTTTCTGTGTGATTATTTCAGGTCTGAGCAGCCGAGAATGCACAAGAGGCCTCTCCCTACTACATACAGCATTTGATTTTCTTGTGTTTTATTTCAGAACTCTAAAAGACTTTCCACAGAACAGGAGAAGGATAACAAACTTCCGTGGGTGCCCAAGTCCCCTGTCACAAAGTGGAGACAAATTCTATGTCTACACCCTGCAAGAACTTGGCTACAACTATCCATAAGAAGTATAAATTAACTCTAAACAAAATGAATCAATTAAAGTTACAAAGTGAGCAGAAGAAGACAAAGTTTGGAAGACAAGGAAGCATGAGATTAGGTTCCCGTCTCTGGCTCTGACCATATTAAATTCCAGGGGCTCCTCAACCTTCCTGAAAGCTAGAAAACCAAAGCCAGCAGCTGGGAAGTAAGTAAGGAAACAGGACAAGGGGGTTGAACAGTGAGAACTCCAAATTCAGTGTGCAGGACTGCTCAGACTGCCACCTCCTGACCCAAAGTTCGCAGGAGTGGCACAGACTCTGCCAAGGCTGCCAGGAAGAATTTAACAGAAGTGTAGTTGTCACCCAAGAGGGAGAATTGCCATTTTTACCCGAAATCAAATTAGTCACATTGAAGAGGCTTATATTCTTCAAAAATCTGTATGGATCTTAGCTACCTTTGGTTTGTTTGTTTGTTTGTAACCTGATAGCTACCTCATAGACAGTCACACAGCATTTAACATCCTGGAACACCACCTCCACCAAAGCTGCTTTATTAAAACCTGTTTAATAACACAATAAGCATCTCCTCCAATTGCTGCCTACATCGTGTGCATATGTGTGTGTATGTGCACTCGCATGTGTGAATGGTTTGTGTATATGTGTGCACATGCATGTACATGCAGTCACTCATGTGTACTGTTTGGTCCTATTTCCTTCTAAGACTGAAGTTTCCACAGAATAAAGATGTTTGCTTTGTTGCAAGCTTTGTTTTTCCCCCTATGCTTTTTGTTACAAGCAACTAAAGCAAAGCCCAGCATGAAAGGTTTTCAAAAGAATATTAATAATTTTCTTCTCTTTCTTTCTTGCACATACAGTGTGTTGTAATAAATCTAAGAAGGCACTGTCTTAGCTCAAAATTAATGAGAGAGCTTCAAAAACATTCTATCTAGGAAGAACATATTGCTGAAGACATCAAAAACTGGTTCAATAAACTATATGAAATAGTATTTGTGGTTATTATTTTTACATTTTTACAAATATTCTTCATATTAAAGTGTCACTATAATTTACAGATTCATTTATTACTTTATACAATATTTTCATTGTTCTATAAAAGTATATACAGATATCATTCATAAAAATGAAAACTCTTAAAAGAATATTAAGCATTTCAGATATTATGAGTCTTTGTAGTCCTATTTTCAATAAAAATTAATGCTCAGGACTCAGAAAACTCAGGCAAATAATATCAATATAATGCTCACAGATGGGACAGTAATAGTGTCCTTTATACATATAAACGCATCATTGTGCCTGCTATAAATAATATGCTCATAGCTTCTTTTTCCTAGAGGTGGCCAATTAATGTGGACACAAAAATCACATGCTTAAATCCTTAATTATAAAATCAATAACAGGCTCTTTTAATATGAAAGATTGTGTTGCCAGCTCATGAAGCAGAAGAAAAGGCATGCTCAGTAGGATGCTTTCTCAAACTTCAGGTTGTGAATTTGGAACCAACAGTTAGCTGTCTGTGAATGTCAGCCAGCTTTGCAGACAAAAGATACCCACCTCACCCCCACTCCACAACAGCAGTAGCTGCAGCAGCATAGTCTGGTACTCTAAAGAAAGTAAAAGTAAATTGCAATACCATTGCTTATTATTTAGGAGGTCCCAAATTACTGTGTGTGTGTGTGTGTGTGTGTGTGTGTGTGTGTGAGGATACTTATGTGGGCATGTGAATGTGTAGGACAGAGGACAACAGACAGGGTCCCCCTCAGAAAGGCCATCCACCTCCTTTGAGACAGGACTTCATTGGTCTAAATCATGCAAATCGGACTAGTGTGACTGGTCTGTAACACCAGGAACCCTTCTTCCTCCCCAGTTCTAAGATTACAAGTGCATGCCACCACACCCAGTGTTTTTGAGTTGGCTTCTGAGGATCAAAGTCAAATCCTTGTAGTCTGTAGTCTATCGATTTTTAGCCACCTTTTAAATAATCTATTGCAATATCAGTTTCAGGAATTGTCTGCTTCTTAAGTATTTGAGGTTGAAGTCAAGTTTGTCAGGATTTGTAGGGTACTGTTATCAATTTTCCAGCCCAGAAAGTGATGTTAAGTATTTTATGCAATGCCTCTTTAGCTCTGGAAGAGTTGGGAGTCCATCTAAAACAGGAGGAGATTACCAGCATAGGGAAGATACTGAGGGAAAGGAACTGTCAAAGCTCTGGTGGTGTGGGAGTCCCTTCTGTGCGTTGCTTGTACTGGTTAATGAATAAACAACTGCCTTGGCCTAGTTGATAGGGTGGAACTTAGGTAGGTGGAGAAGACAGAACTGAATTCTGGAAGGAAGAAAGCAGAGTGAGAAGCCATGGATCATCCACCTAAAACGGACGTTGGTTAGAATCTCTGGTAAGCCACTGCCACGTGGCGATACACAGATTAATGGAGATGGGTTAAACTAATATGTAAGAGTTAGCTAATAAGAAGTTAGAACTAATGACCAAGCAGTGTTTTAATTAATACAGTTTCTGTATGGTTATTTCCGGCGTAAGCTAGCCAGGCAGCCAGGACAAACAAGTGGGCCCTCTCCTTACAACATTCTGGACAGTTCTCTGTTGTCTACAGGGTGTGGCTGCCTTCTCCAAGTACTGTCCCCGCCTTCACTAAGGCAAGTTTTCAACAGCTGGATTAGTGCATCAGACCAGCCCTGGTGGAGCACACCTTTCTGAATGCCATGGGAACAAACATCAATGCCATCAATATTTTCACTCTTATTGGCTAGTCTGTGGTTCTCCCTGCCCAGAGACTCTATAGCGAATGAGGCAATATTAGAAGGTGACATCTATTATTTCTAGAGCAAGCTTTCTTGTACAAATCTGCCTTCCATGAACTTTATCATGTAGAAATGTGTCAACTCCTTTCGTATTGGTTGTTATTCCATTGTACTTTTCAACAAATTATAGACATATATACAATTTATATTTTTAAATTATTTTATCATATTTTGGAGTCTGGGAAAGAAAAAAGGTAAGATATTTGTTTTATTTATTGCCTTTTGTGTGTGTACATGCATGCCTGCCTCCTCACTTTTGCCAGGGATATCAGTGGGCAAATGCCACATAGGACATGTTCATTGTAAAGGACTATCATATTCCAAAATAATTGTGAGGCATTCTCTAAGCCAGTGGTTCTCAGCCTGTGGGCCAAAACCCCTTCGGCAAATCTCATTTCCAAAAATATTTACATTATAATCCATATCAGTAGCAAAATTACAGTTATGAAGTAGCAACAAAAATAATTTTATGGTTGGGGCACCACCACTACATGAGGAACTAACTGTACTAAAAGATCACAGCAGCATGAAGGCTTAGTACCACTGATGTAAGCCTCACAAAACATTATATACACAACATATACAAGGAAATAACAGACCTGATCATTTGAATATAGGTAGACAATTCTAAAATTCTTAAAAATATATATTTCTACTTGGTTGTCCTTGGGTCCATATTCACTGGGTGACTATAAAAACAAAACCACTTCAGAATGATTGGCAGAAATATGCTAAGGATAGGGTACATTTGTTTGATAAAGTGAGATCATGAGGTCATTTCCAAGACCTTTCTTATATTTTCTGCTTGTCTGCGATGCCATAAGATGCATTATGAGTTTGTCCCCACATTTTTCAAACAGAGAAATCATTTTATTAAATGCAATGACATTTCACAGATCACTGAAAGAGAAAGAGAAAGCAAGTCACACACACACGTGTAAATATGGCCATTGTGTTGCTGTTCCTTGGCCTAAGAAGTAAAGATAAAGTGTGTAAGGCCAAAAGTCTACAAATGGAGATTCTCTGGTTCTTGAGTCAAGAATCAGGCACACAAGAAACTAAATAACTCCTGAAACTGTGAGCATGGCAGTGATGGTCCCACCAAAAACAAGGGGACTAACCATAGACAACTATAGAAAATGGTTATATTTTATCTAACTAAATTACTATTGTAGCGTGCAAAATGCATAAGATACAGAATAATAAAAGCAATCCACAAGTGTATACTTCATGATAACAGAAATATAACATAATGAGTTTTATTTCCAGATGTAGCTCAGAACTTACTCAGCATCATATTCTACTAATAATTTGGAAAGCCCATGGATTATGAGACACAAGTAAACAGGGAGTCTAACACTATCACCGTAGCCCTTCACATGAATACTAGCACTTTAGGATAGACCCCAGACTGTAAGCAAGAACAGTCATTAAGAAGTTCAAAGAAGAAACACCATTCGACCGTGATTTCTCTCATTTGATGCTTTGATGATCATAAAGCTCAAAGTAACATTTTCCTAAGACCTATGGCTCAGAAACCCAGAAATGCAAGCTTTATTTACTATAAACAGTAAGAGACTAGGTATATCCTGCTAAAAGCCTATCGGCAGTCATCGGGAGTCATCTACTACTATCTTCCAAATGTTTAATGTATCATTTCTTCCTTCATAACAATATGTCTCAACTGCAGCTTAGTGACTTATTGTACGCAGTCTCCTTCTGACAAAGAAAATCAAAATCCAACTTTTATCTCTCTCACTTACATTGTCCATACCATGACATAATTATCTCTCTCCTCTTCTCTCTCTCTTCTCTTTCCCTCTCCCTCCCCTCCAGTCCTCCACAACCCCACTGTTTTTCTCAGCCTGACCCCCATCCTAGCCCTTACCTACAACTGTACTAAATAATATTGTTGATTGTATTTTTCTTTGTAGTGAGCAATAAGAAACTCAAAAGTGAAATCTCCAGCCAAGGTCACAGCTGTGTCCTGTCCTCCTCTTATAGCCAACTGCAGATTATTTTCCCTGCTTCTGTTTTTTGCATCATTGTTATTCTATCTTTAGTTAACATTTAGGACTGAATTGCTTCATTCCATCTGGCATATGCCATAAACATTTCATGGGTCATGCACAGGTTACTGAACTGGCCTACAGCGTCAGCCTACACGATTATGCAGAGAGGAGCACATGTCATATGAACAAGCAGGTGCAACATACATTATAACCAAGATGTTAACACAGTCATAAGTTCAAGGAAAATATGTTGTTCTTGTGTTGTAAGTTCAGCTGAATGTACAGTCTAAGAAAGCATGGGGAGTCCTTATCAGGTGCCTGGTGTAAGTAATCAGATGAAAGAAATTACGCAGTCATTCTGAACCTCTTAGACCCATTTTACGTTGATATCTTCCCAACTGAATTAACACCATTCTACTCTCACACCTAGAAAAGAGGTCAAATGGACCCCCTACAGGCAAGAACGACTGTTTCAAATGCAAATCTGATGATGTCACTCTGCTGGACAATCTTCCCAGGGCAAGTCAGAAGCCCTGTCTCTGATAGCTGCTTGCCTCATCCACCTCCCTGGCTGCTCTCACCAGATCCTGTTCTTTGTCCACAGTCAGAAAGTGTATACTGTGCAAAGGCAACCCATGTGAGAATTACAAATCAGAATACAGAGTTGTTCCTACAGAACTAAACTTTGTGGAATGGTTATGGAAATTCAACATCTCCACTTCATTTGCGAGTTACTCCAAAAGTTAACTATTAGCTCTGCCAGAGTGTGTAAATGCCTACACCAAGAAATATTGAGCCATATCCAGTTACCTTAACCTCTTTGTGAAGTGCATACTCAGCAAGTTTCAAAATTCTTCTCTCTTGCCAATCTTTGTCTGTTCTCTCTCCCTCCCCCTCTCACCTCTCTTTCCTTCTACCCCTCCCTTCTTCCACTCATTAGACAGATGTTTCAACTACCTATGCAGGAGCCTCGACATTAGCATCCAGGATGTTAAATTCTTCCCACAGGGCACTTCCTAGTCCTAAAAGGTAGTATTTCCTGGCAATCATATATGAAACTTGCTTCTCCTTCAGGAATCCTAACAATTGAGCCTTCTAAAGAACTCCATCTGATCCATTTGCCTTTTATACAAGCATCTTTCTAACTGGAGAGGCACTAGATAGATAGATAGATAGATAGATAGATAGATAGATAGATAGATAGATAGATAGATAGATAGATAGATAGATAGATAGATAGATAGAGGTAGATAGATAGTGAAATAGACAGATGATGGACTGACAGACAGTTGGATGGATGGATGGACATGTATGAGTCAGATGGTAAATGAAAAAACATATATGGAAGAAGGTGAAGTGAGTCAAAAAGTTCTCCCTGTGCAAATGACCTGGCTTTCTCAGTACCAGAAATTCTCAATTTCTGGTGTAGTGGCTCTCTGTCTAAGAAGCCCTCACAGTGTGAAGTCCTTGCCCAGCTCCACCAAGCAGCAGAGGGAAAATCATGAGGCTGTATAGAGGTTGGATTCGGCTGCTAATCCTTCTCAGAGATAATGTTAGGAGTGACAAGTTGATGTCCCTATATGTGGGGAGAAATGGTGGCCCTAGAGCCCTTTAAGTGATCCTCTATCACCCCCTTCTCAGGAGCTGCCAAGTCTCCCGTTCACCTGTACTAAATTACAGAGTAATTTCCTGCTCTTCATTTTGATTAATAAGTCAAATTAATTCATCAAATATTGATGAAGCACCTGTTCTGTACAAGACATTGTGTAGTTATTAAGGCCAACAAGAGTATAAAACATAATTTTCCCTCCAGGGCTCAGAAGATGGAGAGACACATTTGTAAAAACTTAATGTGATAAAATGTCATAAAAGATGCACCAAGTTTCCTGAGAACATAGACTATAGACTGTCTTCTTGGAGAGATCATGAGCAGTGGTCAGAAGAGTTTCTGAGAAGCCACTTGAATAGCTTCTTTGAATCAACACTGAAATATTAACAAGGTAGAAAATATTCCTACTCAGCAAATAAGAAACAGGTCTCATTGTGGTTAAGCTGCTCTCAATACATAAATAGATATAGAGCAGAACAGATTGGGTGAGACTAGTGAGGAAGAAGAAAGGAGCGCACCTTTTGAAAGCACAGCAAATGGACCAGGGTGAGGCTGAGATGAACTGCTGGCTCTGTGGAGGACTACAGACGGGGGATACTGCTAGAACAGTGAATTTCCTAGAAGTTTGCACTGCTGGAGACGCAGGTGTCCTAGTTAGAATTTCTATGATCAAAATCAAGGAGAGAAGGAAAGAGTTTATTTGGCTTATACTTCCACACCGCAGTCTACCATTAAAGGAAGTCAGGACAGGAACTCAGGCAGGATATAATCCTAGAGATGGGAGCTGATTCAGAGGCTATTAAGGAGTGCTGCTTACTGGCTCACTCCTTCTGGCTTGCTCAACATGCTTTCTTAAAGCATCCAAGACCACCAGCACAAGGAAGGCTCTCTCCCATCAACCACTAAATAAAAAAAAATGCCCCACAAGCTTGCCCACCATCTGATCTCAGGAAGGCATTTTCTCAGGCTCCCTCCTCTCCAACGACTCTAGCTTGTGTCAAGTAGAAATAAAACTAGCCAGCACATCGAGCACAGTAAGCAGTATGAATATGTCAGTCACTGGGCTCCTTCATGGTTCCAGAGGGTTGCCTGGGCAGGCAGTGAATTACGCTGCAAGGAGAAAATGCTGAAATCTCCAATTTTCACTAACATTTACAGTAGGCCTAAGTCATCCTGCTCTGTCTGGGATAACACATTACTCTGTATGGTGTAACCACAACACAGAAGAAAAGCCTTCACAAAGCAGAGTTAGGCCTTTCTGTTATAGGGACAAACAGTGAAAATATGTGATGCCCATGGTGGCTCATCTTCTACAACAGGAAAGCGACAAAGGAAGTAACAGAGAGCTGCAGAAGACAAACTGGAAAAAAGGGCGGGAATCATAGGAGTCTCCAAAAAAAAATGTGGGAGTCCAGGCTTTCTCATGAACTTTGGGGCATGCAGACAGCTGTTTGCAAAGGTCTCACAAACACCACTGGATTGGTACAGATGCCTTGTGTGGGTTTCCTGGAACCACCTACTCCCCTCACCCAACCTACTCTTGCAGTTGGCAACAGCAACAGAAACTTTTGTAAAGGATCAACTTTGTGAAAGTTTTTAATTTGGAAACCAGAGTACTGCTTTAGTTCCTCCTCTTGTTAAGAGATGCACAGCTAATTTCTGCCATGTATAAATGGCTGGTTTGCAATAGGAAATCCACATAGAGGGAAGCAATTTAGGCCCATGAACTGAGTTCTGAACTCAATAAGAAGAAACTGAGAGGAGCCCCAGAATTCACCTTTCAGGGGTCCCTGGTAGCAGATCTAAGATGACCAGTTGCCTCGGGCTCCTGCTTCCATGACTTCCCTTCTCTGACAGACTATCCCTCAAACTGTGAGACAAAGTCAACTCCCCTTCCTTAAGTAGATATTGTCAGTTATGTAGTCACAACAAGAAAAGTAACTAACACTGAGTATCTTAGGATTTCTAGTGCTGAGATGAAAAACCATGACCAAAACAACTTGGAGAGGTAAAGGTTTATTTGAATGACATTTTCACATTACAATTCATCATCAACAGAAGTCAGGACAAGAACTCAAGCAGGGGAGGAACCTGGAGGCAGGAGCTGATTCAGAGGCCATTGAGCAGTGCTGATTGCTGACTTGTTCCCCACGGCCTGCTCAGTCTGCTTTCTTATAGAATGCAGGACTACCAGCTCAGGAATGGTGCCACCCCCATCAATCACTAATTAAGAAAATACCCTACAACTGGATCTTATGAAGGCATTTTCTCAACTGAGTCTCCCTGCTCTCATCTGATTCTAGTTTACGTCAAGTTAGCATAAAACTAATCAGTACATCAAGATATCTGTGAAATGTTTTCAGGTAGTGTCAGCATAACATAAAAGCCACCCAATGATGAAAGAAACCTAAATATACTCGCATCTGTGTAGAAGAAAGTTAAACATCTCAGAGAAGTTGAGTCATTTGCTAAATGTCACACATCTAATGAATGGTATGGACAAAACTAAACCATTTCAAAACTACAAATTCATTTCTCTGTAGTATAACATGTGACAAAATTGTGACATTAAGTTTGCTTTTTCCATATTTCTGTCCCCCAAACAACATTTTAGTGCTTTGTCAAGCTTTGTTTCCTATTAAAATTATGACAAGATATTTGTATAAAAGAATTAAATGCTAAATATTTAATGATGTGGAGCTTTTTTTTTTTCACCAATGAACTTCCAGAGGGGAAAAAGGAAACTTAGCTTTGTCTTTTCAAATTAGAACTCTTAACTATACAGGCACAGACCCACACAGGTCCACCTGATACACAGCAACTACAGAAGCTCACTGATTTTTCTACTGTGTGAGCCTTGATGTGTTATTCCTATTTCCTTTACCTTTTAAATTGATCAAAACCTTTTTTTTTTCAAAAAAAAGTGAGTATTTTTTTAAACCCAGAGTAAACTGTGTTCCAAGCCTGGTGAGAACGGACTATTAATCTCTTCGTTTTATTGACCTGCTCCAGTTTCAGCTCATTAAACAGAGACATCTCAATGATCAAAAGAAAACGAACCAAATGAAACTTGGTCTAATCTCACTGAATAAAAGAGTTACTCAGAAAGCAAATAAATCTGAGCAGGTAATTTAATATTGACAGCCTTCCATTTAAAGAATCTATATGCAATGAATAGGACATCCCAGTGTAATTTTTTCTTGTTCATTTTATTTGATCAATGTGGGCATACTCTTGCTATGCTTTCACTTCAATTCCCTCCTCAGATTTCATCTTTTCCTAACATGTAAGAGAAGAAAAGTCTGGAAATATGAGTTTGAAGAACATAGCTACAGAGATGAATTGTAGTGCTTATAAAGAATTGTGAAAACTAAAATAAATTTTACCATAATATTGAAGGAAAAGAAAAAGTCCTCTTTATCATAACGAGTAATAAAAATTTAGTTATGTACTAAGGCATGCTTACTAACTTTTAGATGATAACTATTTTTAAACCATCTTATGTGACGAGATGAGCCATATCAAAATCTGTATCGTGTTTCATTAGCACTGACACAAATCAGTCTTCTATTTGGGGAAACTTGCCATGCTTCTCATAAGATGTCCTAAATAAATCATGCCTATGCTTCATATCGCAGATCATTTTCCAAATTTCCACTGAAAAGAGGTTTTAAGGACTTGATAAACTCAAGTGTCCATTAGTTAACAGATGGATGGAAAAAAACTATGGTATGGACAAACAATGGAACATGGCCTGTCTTTAAAAGAATAAGTTCCTGTCGTTTGCAGCCATATGGATAAATGTTGAAGACATCATTTTGAGTAAAAATAAAAAAAAAGTAAGGTACAAATAGATAAATACCTTATGATCTAAAAGGTTGATTTTTGTAATGGGAGAGAGTAAAGGGACAGTTACAGTCTCCTCAGGCTCAGCTAATTCAGGATGGATATACTGATCAAGGGATACACACCTGTACTTAGAGAGAATTAAGCTCAAGAGATCTGTTGTACAATGGACTAACAAATACAGTGATGGTACACTGAATCTTCAAAGTAATGAGACTGGATGCTAAGTGATTTTGCCATCAAGAATGACCCACTGTGAGATTACATGTATATTATTTAGCTAGAATTAGTTACTTCAAAACATATATACATTATATATGTTATACTTTCAATATAGTGAAAATTATGTTGTAAATAATAAATATGAACAATTTTACGTCACTAATTTAAAATAAGCAGATTTGAAAAAAGACTAAGAATGTGTTTTTAAAGTTGCCTTTATTGGAAATACTATCTGTATTATAACAGGCTCTGATACTTGCCTGTTACAATACAGCATGGTTTGTGATTTATTAGCAATTACTATTTTGTACCCTCAAAGTCTAAGGTCGCTCTACTTGGTCCACCTGATGCTCTAAGCTACGCATTGTGTCCATATTGGCTACTTTTCTCACTACTGTGATGAGATGCCTGACAAGTGATATTTAAGTAAGAAATGATCTGTGTGAGCTCATAGTCTGAAGTAATGTGCACCACGGCGGGAAAGCAAGGCCACAGCTTATCGATCACATGGTATCTGTAATCTTATTTTATGCCAAATTCTGTTCTATACACTAGTCAGGATTCAAAGAACATGGTCCAAACCAGGATCAATCAGCTGTATGACTTTCAAGGCCCCGAGTCAGAAGCAGATGTTTTCAAACGTCAATACGGTGCCAACAGTGCATTAAAATAGGCATGACATCATTTCAAATGTGGACTCCTGTGTGACAGTATAGACTGCTCACGTGCCTGTGACACTGACACCAATAGATATGTTCTCTGTTTTCAATATGCATGCAATCTCATGGTGAAAGGTCTCGAAGTGAAAGGAAAGGAGTGTGTAGTAGGTGTCAGGTAACAGAAGGAAAGGAGTGTGTAGTAGGTGTCAGGTAACAGAAGGAAAGGAGTGTGTAGTAGGTGTCAGGTAACAGAAGGAAAGGAGTGTGTAGTAGGTGTCAGGTAACAGAAGGAAAGGAGTGTGTAGTAGGTGTCAGGTAACAGAAGGAAAGGAGTGTGTAGTAGGTGTCAGGTAACAGAAGGAAAAGAGTGTGTAGTAGGTGTCAGGTAACAGAAGGAAAGGAGTGTGTAGTAGGTGTCAGGTAATAGAAGGAAAGGAGTGTGTAGTAGGTGTCAGGTAACAGAAGGAAAGGAGTGTGTAGTAGGTGTCAGGTAACAGAAGGAAAGGAGTGTGTAATAGGTGTCAGGTAACAGAAGGAAAAGGCATTCTACAATAATAACTGGTATCCATATATATCCATATAATAAATCCAGTTCATTAAATGCTGATTTAAGCCGAAATTTGAAGCATGCCAATAAGCCAGCTACTCAGTAACTCTCTCCTTTTGCCTCCCCTCACCTCTGTGGTGTGTGTGTGTGTGTGTGTGTGTGTGTGTGTGTGTGTGTGTGTGTGTGTGTGTGTGTGTGTTATTCCCCACCCAAACTAATTGCTCTTAGCTGTCTAGTTCCAGGACCATATTCTCAAATAATCTAGTCAGAAATCTAGATGATCTATATTATACACACATGTGGGCAAACAAAACACTCATTCCAGACATTCTTAATTGCTCCAAATAAGTAAATCTAACATAAGTTGTGAGTATAAAATGGTCACTTTAAACTTCCAAAGTGCAACCATCCAGAAGCCGTTATACAAATAGAAGATTGTGCCACCAGGTGAAAATTCACCACAACCATGAGAGAGAGGGAGGAGGGAGCATACGTACTCACATTTGAGAGCAATGCTTACAGTTGGTCCTATAGTGGTGTGGGAAGTCCTTCTATCTATGTGTTGCTTTTATTGGTTAATGAATAAATCTCTTTCAGCCAGTGGCTTAGCAGAAATAGAGGTAGGTGGGAAAACTAAACTGAATGCTGGGAGAAAGAAGGTGGAGTCAAGGAGAAGCCATGTAGCCTAACCAGAGACAGACGCTGGAGGGAACTTTACCCAATAAGCCACAGCCAGCTGGCAATACACAGATTAATGGAGATGGGTTAATTTAGGATATAAGAGTTAGCTAGAAATATGCTTAAGCTATTGACCAAGCAGTGATTTAAATAATATAGTTTCTGAGTGGTTATTTCAAGTCTGGGAGCTGGAAGCAAACACACGGCAACCTGCAATGGATTGGCGCTCCTCCATGGCCAACTGCATCCATATAAAAACCTGAGAAAGCATGAAAAGGAATTCTAGACACAAAAGAAAAGAGTTAAGTGTAGTAAGAGGCACTTGGGCTGTGTCCTTCTGCTCGGCTCCTGGCCGCCAAAATAATTACACAGAAACTGTATTCATTTAAATACTGCCTGGCCCATTAGTTCTAGCCTCTTCTTGGCTAACTCTCACATCTTGATTCAGCCCATTTCTAATAATCTGTATTCACCACGAGGATGTGGCTTACCAGCATGAGTGTAACCAGTGTCCATCTTGGGCTGGAGAAGCATGGCGTCTGCCACACTTCCCTTCTTCCCAGCATTCCATCCTGTCTACTCTGCCTACCTGATTTCTGCCCTATCAAAAGGCCAAGGCAGTTTTCTTTATTCAACCAATGAAAGCAATACAAATGAAGAAGCACCTCCTACACCAGTTAAGCACAGCTTAACTCCATGGCTTCTTTAAGAGAGGTTTTCCTGATTCAGCAGGAAAAAAAAATCACATGGTTTCAAAACAGCAGCTTCTGGTTTTGTGCTGCCAGCATGAACTCTGTCTCTTTCAGGAGATCAAGCATTTAAATGGGGTTTATGAGCAGCATGTTACAAACTGCTTAATGGCACAACATAGACCCACTGCATACTTGGAACTAGGGCAGTGTGTGCAGCTTGCAGAGGTGGTGAACATACTTCCACCATGTTCTACTGGGCAGAGCCAAAAGGCAAAGCAGTCTTGATCCTAGTCACACTGCAGCTTAGCTTTTTAAGAAGCACTTGGCATTTTAAGAAGAGCTCCTGGACAGAAAAGGATTACAGATACACAAAAGGACAGATTCAGACATAAAAAAACTCTAAACAAGTCACAGTGTGTTTAAAAAATGTACATAGTCTTGAAAGAGAGAAGAAAAAGAATAAAAAGACAGTAAATGTAATATAAAACAGTACAGACAGTCATAGATTAAAGGAGTAAAGACAATAAAATAAATATTAACTTGTAAAAAAAGTAATATAGTAAGAAAAATAAGCCATGTAAAAATGGAATATATGCAGAGAGTCTGGATTATGTATCCTATTGTGTTTTCTTTAATTTATTTGACTGTGAAGGAGTTAAGTACAGAGAGATATTTTATTGTATGGACTGCTAAGCCAAACCAACATATATTCTTTAAAGGTATCTTGACTTCAAAATTTTGGTCTAAGGATATGTTGCTTTGAAAAAGAGGTTCTGCTTTTTTTTTTTTATTTTTTTTCCATACATTGTTTTGTTTTATTTTTTCCATTCAAGAACATAATTAAAGATGAAAAAAAAATTTTTTTTCCTTTCTTCCCCTTCTCCCGGTCCCCTCCCACTACCCCCCACCCCTCCTCCCTCCCCCTTCTTCCTTGAAAGAGGGCATGGTGCCCTGCCCTGTTGGAAGTCCAAGGCCCACCCCCATCCCTC
>PVIU01026970.1:0-21174 GCA_004026605.1 Ondatra zibethicus | reverse complement strand
CCGTTTGATTGAAAAACCTTTTCCCAACCCTTTACTCTGAGATAATGTCTGTCTTTGTGGTTGAGGTGTGTTTCTTGTAAACAGCAGAATGTTGGATCCTGTTTTTGTATCCATTCTCTTAACCTGTGTCTTTTTATAGGTGAGTTGAGTCCGTTGATATTAAGCGTTATTAATGACCAGTTGTTGTTCATATCGGTTAATTTCTTTTTTGTGGTAGGATTTGTGTGTCTCCCATCTTTGAGTTGAGGTGGTGTAGGGTTGTTAGCTGACTGTGTTATTATGGGTGTCGTTTGCCTTCCTTAGTTGTGGTTTACCTTCTAGTACTTTCTGTAAGGCTGGGTTCGTGGTTACATATTGCTTAAATTTGTTTTTATCCTGGAATATCTTGTTTTCTCCATCGATGGTGAAAGTAAGCTTTGCTGGGTATAGTAGTCTGGGCTTGCATCCATGGTCTCTTAGTTTCTGCAGCACATCTATCCAAGACCTTCTAGCTTTCATGGTTTCCATAGAGAAGTCAGGTGTAATTCTGATAGGTTTACCCTTATATGTTCCTTGACCTTTTTCCTTTGTGGCTCTTAATATTCTTTCTTTATTCTGTATGTTTTGTGTTTTGATTATTATATGGCGAGGGGATGATTTTTTTAATATCCAGCCTATTTGGTGTTCTGTATGCTTCTTGAACCTTCATAGGAATATCCTTCTTTAGGTTTGGAAAGTTTTCTTCAATAATTTTGTTGAATATATTTTCTGGGCCTTTGGAGTGGAATTCTTCTCCTTCTTCTATCCCAATTATTCTTAGATTTGGTCTTTTCATGGTGTCCCAGATTTCCTGGATGTTTTGAGTTGCGAATTTGTTGGATTTGTTGTTTTCTTCTATCACTGAGTTTATTTTCTCTATCATGTCTTCTCCATCTGAGATTCTTTCTTCTATCTCTTGTATTCTGTTGGTTATACTTGTCTGTGTGGTTCCTGTTCGTTTATCCAGATTTTCCATTTCCCGCCATCTCGGTTTGTGTTTTCTTCATTGTCTCCATTTCAGTTTTCAAGTTTTGAACTGTTTCCGTTACCTTGGTTTTCTAGGGTATCTTTGAGGAATTTATTCATTTCTTCTAACCTTTTGTTAGTTTTCTCATCCCTTTCGATAAAAGAGTTTTTCACCTCTTCTTTAAAGGTCTCTATAACTTTCATAAAGTTGTGTTTAAAGTCAATTTCTTCTACTTCTTCTGGGATAGGTTGCTCAGGTTTTCCTGTTCCATAATTGCTGGATTCTGGTGTTATCATGTTGCTTTTCAGGTTGTTGGATGAATTATTTGATTGGCGCCTGCCCATCTCTTCCTTCAAATGTGTTAGGGAGAGTCTTGGTGGCTTGGTCCCTCTGTCCGGGCGTATCTGCCGGGGTCCGGATGAATCAGGGTCCTGATGAATCTGCGGAAGCCCAGGGGTTCCCAGTCCCAAGGGCGGGCTTGCTGAGCAGGAAGATATTTCTTTACCGAGAAAAAAGGTGCTGGATAATGAATGGAAAGGAATCACCATTCTGAGGCTATCCGTCTCATAACTGGTTCAGGTAAAGGAAATCATCATGGAATGCTAAAGTGAGGGAAGGTGGCAAGCATTTTAGTTCACGCCTTTAATCCCAGCATTCAGGATATAGAGGCAGGAGGATCTCTGTGAGACTGAGGCCAACCTGGTCTCCATAGCAAGTCCCAGGCCTGCCAGTTATCTAGTGAGGCCCCACCTCAAAAAACAGTAAATTAAATAGGCCAAGTTTGCTTGGCGTCATTCATATAACTTTTGTGCATGTGTGTGGGCATGCCTGTGGAGGCCAGAATCTAGCTTCGGATGTTCCTCTGGTATTGTCCAGCTTGTTTCTTGAAGTGAGCTCATTTCTCTCACTGGCCTGGAACTCACAGAATAATCAGGTTGTCTTGCTATCTAGTCCCAGGAATCCAAATCTGCCTCCCAGTGCTATAATTATAAAGGTGTGCTTCCAAGCCTACCTTTGTACACAGGCTCTAAAATTCAGTCAGCTGCTGATGGTTGCATGGTAATCACTTTGATGATTGAGTTCTCTCTAGCCCTGGAATTCACTTAATCTTAAGTATTGCTTAACTAACTACAGAGCAAAAGTTGTCCCTTTTCAGTGGGGCAAATGTTGTATACTATCTCCAAAGCCTTTGATTTTGTTTTTCAAAAATTTGTATTTTTTAATCTCAACATTTGATTTTATATTTCAAATTATTAAACATTCATTTGAATGAAAATTTTTTTAAAAAACTGTTAAAAGTGCATGGTGAATCATTTTCTTTTTAAAAATTATTTATTCTTATTTAATGTATCTTGGTATTTTGTTTTGCCTGTGGAAGGGTGTTGGGTCTCCTGGAACTGTAGTTACAGATAGTTGTGAGCTGCCATGTGGGTGCTGGGAATTGAACCTGGAAGAGTAGCCAGTCCTCTTAACCACTCAGCCATCTCTCCAGCTCCAGTGGATCATTTTCATCCCAGCTCTTTTCACACACACACAGAGAGAGAGAGAGAAAGAGAGAGAGAGAGAGAGAGAGAGAGAGAGAGAGAGAGAGAGAGAGAGAGAGGCACACACATGAATGTGTATACATTTCTGAAGCTTCGCTAAACTAAGACAAATGTGTATCTTTTCACTCTTTTGATCCAAATTCAACATACCAAACATATGACTCTGTGTCTGGAAAAATCATATACTGTATGTTAGTGGAGTCCATAGAGGAAGAAAGTTCAGCATGCAAAGATTTTAGCAGGGGCAATGTCTCAGGGTTTTTATTACTATGATAAAAGATGACCAGAAGTAACTTGGAGAGGAAAGGGTTCATTTCATCTCACAACTCTCAGATCACACTCCATCACTAGAGGAAGTCAAGGCAGGAATCTGGAGGCAGGCACTGAAGCAGAAGCCGTGGAGAAGTGATGAATACCAGCTTGTTTGCCCTGGATTTCTCAGTTTGCTTTCTTATACCCCCCAGGACCACTATTCCAGGGGCAGCACTACTGGAAATGGTCTCTCCCACATCCGTCATTAATAAAAAAAAAATGCCCCCATAGGCTTGCTTGCAAGACAGCTCATGGAGGCATTTACTCAATTGAGATTCCCTCTGCTAGAAAACCCTAGTTTGTGTCAAGTTTGAAAAAAAAAAAACTAAGCAGGACAGCCTGTAAAGTAAAAGAACAAGCAGCCTGGTAAGGCTGGCCACACATAAGTCCCAAAGGAAGAACAATTAACTAGAAACATTCTTGACCACCCAGGCAGTCTAAAGGTTTGTCAGAACCATCATGGAACCTTGAGTCCAAGTTCACCAAGAACTTTGGTGTCCCAGGAACTAGCTTGCCTCGGCATCCCTTCCACGTTCAGTGTTTTAGTGGGAGCAGCTCCTGAGAAGGGGGGACTGTAGCCTCAGAGTGCACACGAGAATGAGCTTTAGAATTCATTAGGAGGCGGAGGATCAGCCATGGTACCTGTAGCTGGAGGTCTCTGAAGCACTTGAAATAAGTTACATTTCAAAAATCTAGTTAATTTATGAAACAGTTGATACACATTTTACATGCACTGAGTAATACAAACGCACGCACACACATCTTTTTTTGCATCAAGAATCTATTTCCACCTGATTTCAATGACGCATGCTGCTGTGAAATAACCCAAGATAAAAGCAAATTAAAATTTTTTTCCTCACTGTTGATGAATGACCCCATGAAGTTAAATGGTAGGGTTCTTCTACTATCTTTATCGACTCCTTCGTGAACTGACTTGGCTGTGAACCTGCCTGTGTGTGTCAGATGTCCCTGGAAGATAAAAAGCTGTTGAGTGTAAAAATGTACACAAAGCCAGGGATATGGCTGAGTAGTAGAATGTTTGCCTAGCATACACATAGCCCTGGGTTTGATCCCAGCACTGCAAAATGATTTAAAAAAAAAAAAAGAACAAAGATGAACAATACAATTGACCCCTTCAATTATCATTCTTGTTTACACCACCCTGTCCATCCTTAAGCCATAAGAAAATCTTATCAGTTCTTTTTTGCAGATAATACTTTTCTGTTTCACTTTACAAAAATACAGGTTATAATGTATATATATATATACACATATATATATATAAAGTGGTTTTTACCTTCACTCGTAAACATAAATAATATTTACTTAAAAATGATGATTCAGTAAGTGCTGAAAATTCCAAATAAAATCACAAGTTGAAAAGCTAGTACAGATAATTTATTGCGCTCCTCCCCCTCAGTTAGTAGCCAGAGAAAGTGAATCATAAAGCGATTGGTATTTGGCTCAAGGTCATCTGGAATGCTAGCTTGGCGTCTGGGTTTCTTGGAAACATTAGAGTATGCCAAAAATGCCAGGACTCCTGAAGCATGTGGCGTGCAGTCCTTAAACCACTCAGATTTATCCCAGCGTGGGACAGCCACATAAAAATCCTTCACTTCATAGTTTGGAGGGAACATCACAAGAATTCCCACACCCATTTGTTTAAAATTTCAAAGATGTACTACTTTGACAAACATATGTTCATAGGAATTTTCTTTGAATGAAAGAGGCAAGTATGTTCCATTTAGATGGGAACCGACATCCTTCTTCTGATCAAGAGCACCTATCAGACCAATCAGAACACAAGCTCACATAAAGTTTTAGGATGGAAAATTGGTTAGAGTTTCTTTTTCTTTTCTTTTTCATGTGTGAGTATAGTAATGTTTTATTTATGTTTTAATAAATAATGCTTGCCTAAAGATCAGAAGCGCAAAGCTAAGCCATTAGAGGTCAGGCATTGGTGGCGCACACCTTTAATCCCAGGATTTGGGAGACAGCGGCAGATGGATCTTTGTGAGTTCAAGGCAACCGTGGGCTACACAAGATCAATGCAGAAACAGTGCCTCATACCTTTAATCCCACTGCTAGGGAGTCATACACCTTTAATCTCAGCACTAGAGGGAATTTAAAATGGGAGGAGAGAAAGGCTTACTCTGTTTAGTCTACAGTCACCCAGCCTTGGTAGAGGTAAAACTTCTCTAGTGGCTTGGCTGTTTTGCTTTTCTGGTTTTTGGGTTGAACCCCAATATTTGTCTCTGAGTTTTTATTATTCGTGCTACAAATGCATGTGTGTGCATGCATATGTACGTGCACATGAGTGTGTAAAACATTCCTCTGAATACCTTTATCTTAGTTTCATAAGGTACCTCTTGTCAATTGTTCTTAAAACTTCTGGGTCCTATTTAGGAAGCCTGTTTCTGTGTAAGCAAATTGAATTGTACTCCCTAAGAACACTTTTTTTTCTTAATTATGAGTAATTACCCCTTCATTTTCTTGTTTCAAATTCTTGACCCACCTTTCCTTGTTCCTAATCCTGCTTTTCACTCTCTCCCCACCCTGAAATTTTATGGAGATTGGTATAGAGAGAGAGACATCTATCTACAAAAGAAGACAGTTGCAGGAAGATGGCAAACCAATTACATTTAAGTGATAGAGAATGTGTAGGAAAAGCCCACATTCTCCAAATGCAGAAGCTGGACACTGTGTGTCACTCATAAAAGGTGAAGACTCGTGGGGTCAGGGCCTTTGAACTTCTAACCTTTCCCAGTTCTCCATTCCACCTCCAACCTTGGAAATGAAAAAAAAAGAAAGAAAGAAGAAAGAAAGAAAGAAAGAAAGAAAGAAAGAAAGAAAGAAAGAAAGAAAGAAAGGAAGGAAGGAAGGAAGGAAGGAAGGAAGGAAGGAAGGAAGGAAGGAAGGAAGAGAACTGTCTCTCTAGAAGGAGAAATAGTGTTCCCTTGAGATGAGCCCTCAATTGGTTAACCAGTACCAAGCCTTGAAAACATACACATACAAACAGTACTCAAAGGACTCAGAAGTCTTTTGTTTGTACTGTGTATATATAATCTTTGTGTGTGTGTTTCTCTCTCTGTCCCCATAGTATTTTTGAGACTGAGAATTTTGCTGCAGCAAGCATCTGTCTGTCCTTATTTCTGTTTTTCTCTGGAAAGGTATGTGGAAGTGCTTTCCCAGAGTATATGAACTTACCATTTTGATAGGACTTCCAAGGTGGCCACTAAAGCCATTAACATACAAAACAAAGTAGATATATGTATTCACAACTATATTTCAGGTGATTGTGAATAATTATCCTTGTGAAGAAGGGTTACGCTTGCTGCATCTTTGAGTTTGTGGCTGAGGTCCAGGACCACACTTTCCCAGTCCTCCACCTTTCCTGCTTCTTACGCAATAGTTTTCAAACCCAGGTTGGCGCCGACCCACTGGGGTCATCACAGAACGTCAAACTCAGCCTCAGTCTGTTTCTAAGTACTGTGGGCCATCTCTGAATCTTCTATTACATTTTGCACCACACAATTACACACTTTGACTAGAATAAATACGTCCAGCTGGACTTGCATGATCCTTTCTCTATAATCTTTCTTTCCAAAGCTTTTGAGAGGTTTTCTCATTGTTTCACTTCACACAACAGCTGTCCCATAAAAATGCAAACGTTAAGAACACAGCACACATAGACAGAAAGCATGAAACCTATACTTTCCAGTCTTCATTTTATTGCTGTAGGTGACCCTCAATCCAAGGTTTAGAATCTAACCACTGCACCATACATTATTTATATTATTCAAATAAATCTCCAGGAAGTGGCAAGACAAGAAGTTTGTAAGGACATCTAGAATAAAGAGTCAGTAACCCCCGGAACAGTTAGCTCTGTGACAGCTGCGGGAGTGTTTTGATAAGTGTTGGCAGCAGGGCAAGGCATGTGAGGTAGGACAGGAAACTTTGGCATTCAAACAAGCAAATGGTTTGGCGACAGTTTCTTAAATTTCTGCCATGTTTGCAAATGCCAGTAGCAATTTCTCAGGCTGCAAAATTGCTACACGTGACAGGTTCGAGAATGCTTCACAAAATTTTCACCAAGTAACTCATCCTTCCAAATTAATAATTCCATGGACCCTTTGAATAATTGGAACTGCTAAAGCTAAAGCCGTGCTGGGACTTTCTATATTTACTGTGTGCATTTTGATGTTCAGCTGTAGAATCTGAATCGAGTCAGGAATCGAAGTGGAATCTTACATAACTCTGTTTTTATGTGACGTGGGGGAGGTGTGTGCACACGGGGTGTGTCTGGTGCCGAAAGGAGTAAGTAAATGGGAGGGTCTGGTGCCTGTCTCTCTCAACCTTACAGCAGGGTCTTTCACTGAACCTGAAGCTTGCCACTTAAGCTAGGTTTTCTGGTCACTATGCTCCCAAGAACCCAGCTGTCTCTACCCCAAAAACACTGGAGTTACAGACACACATGGCCATGCCCAGATATTTACCTGAGGGCTGAAATTTAAACCCTAGTCCTCTTACATTCCAAACATGTGCTCTTACCTCCAAAGCCATCTCACCATCCCCAATTCGATCTCTTTTTTACATGTATGCAGTTAGTAAGTGGGTTGTATGCCATGATATGCACATGCATGTCATACGTCTACTGACGGGAGATGCTTTTTTTCCTTCCACCAGATCGGATCTGTGGTCCAAACTCAGGCTTGGTGGCAAGTTTCCTTACCCACTGAACCATCTTACTGGCTCCTAATTCAGTCTTCATGGGTTTCTATCAGATTATTAAATCTCCAGGCTAAAATAGTACCTGTTCCTTCCTAAATGTGTATAGGCTTGACTGCCTGCATTGTAAGCAGGCAAATTGAGTGGACATGTGGTGAGAATCCTGACCCTTGAAAATCCTTACTATTGGCACTCATTTCTGCAGTTTCTCCAGGAATGTGATGTGCTTTGAGTTTATTTCCAAGGAAAAGTCAATTCTAGTGAATTCAATTTAGACTTTCCCATGCCCTCACTGAAAAGGTCATAAAATCAATGTAGGGTGTCTGCATGCTATCAAGTAGATCCAGTACAATAATACATTCTGAAACTGGGGAAATAGCCACAGGATAGATCAGGAAACCTACAAGGCTCACTGCAAAATGCACTCAAGCTAAAATTCTATTGATCTCCTGACACCGTAAGCTCCTGTTCTAACCACAGGAGGCTAAGTGTCCATGTGGAGCTGGTGACCAAAGTCCATTAGTTCCTCAAATGTCTGATGACTTAATCTTTTCCAATGCTAAATTCCCTAGTTAAAAAAAATACTAGTTTAAAACATTTTTAAAGTTGTGAGAAAACTAGTGGAAAGATTAACAATATGAAGATTCAGTGTTAAAGTCCTTTATCAAATGTCCCTCCTGCTCACTGAAAAGGTATAGACCTATTGATTGGCTCAAATCTGAAAGTAGATGGAAGTTGTGCATTGATTGTTTTTCTCCTAGCTGTAAAAAGCACTTGACTGAGGAGAGGAAAGGTGTATTTTGGCTCACAGGTTCAGAGGTTTCAGCCCATCATGATGGAGAGGGCATGACAGCAAGCACAGTGGTCCACATAGGAGGAAGTATGAGCTGGCTGCTCTTCACATCTTGGATCTGAAAGCAGAGAACACAGACAAGAATTAGCAGTGGGTAAAACCTTCAAGTCCCATCCTGGTGACCCACTGTCATCAGTTAGGGCTCAGGCCCCTAACTGGGAAGGAAGTGTTCAAACTACATGAACCTATGGAAGACATTTCACAGTCAATCCAGACCATGTTATGACTATTTTAGGATTTACATTAGGCCAAGAAAGAAGGTATACAGATTATCTGCTTCATTTCCACAAACACCGTAATCAACCAGCAACACTGGAAATTTGAACAAGGCAGCTCATTCGGATTGCTACTCTGACCCTACTGTCCATCACATCACTGCACCCACTACCTGTGGTGATTGAGAGCATCCTCTTTTTATCCTTATTATATTGGGTTTCCTGAGTCAGTAATTGCAGTTTCCACTATTAAATCTTCCCTACAGACAGAGGCCGTGAGCTGTACAAAGTTTCCAGGGCTCCCCTCAGCATCATTGTGAAATGTGTCATCTTTGAGAAGTCAGGTGTAATTCTGATAGGTCTGCCTTTATGTGTTAGTTGACCTTTTTCCTTTGCAGCTCCTAATATTCTTTCTTTATTCTGCATGTTTTGCATTTTGATTGTTATATGGCAAGAGGACTTTTTTTTCTGGTTCAGTCTAGTTGGTGTTCTGTAAGCTTCTTTTACCTTCATAGGGATATTCTTCTTTAGGCTGGGAAAGGTTTCCTCTATGATTTTGTTGAATATATTTTCTGTGTCTTTGACCTGGATTTCTTCTCTTTCTTCTATCCATATTATTCTTAGGTTTGGTACTTTCATGGTGTCCCATATTTCCTGAATGGTTTATGTTAAGAATTTGTTGGATTTAACGTTTTCTTTGACCGATGAATCTATTTCCTCTATAGTATCTTCAGCACCTGAGATTCTCTCTTCCATCTCTTGTATTCTGTTAGTTGTGTTTGCCTCTGTAGTTCCTGTTCATTTACCCAGGTTTTCCATTTCCAGAACTCCCTCAGTTTGTGTTTCCTTTTTTGCCTCATTTCAGTCTTCAAGTCTTGAACTGTTTAAACTGTTTGATTCATGAACTGTTAAGAGAAACATATCTAGATCCCCCTGGGAAGGGGAAATAAACAAGATCTCCTGACAAAATTGGA
Organism: Ondatra zibethicus; assembly: GCA_004026605.1. NCBI lineage: Eukaryota > Metazoa > Chordata > Mammalia > Rodentia > Cricetidae > Ondatra > Ondatra zibethicus. Next base: position 11,563 of record PVIU01026970.1, on the reverse strand, counting down.
AGTATGGGGGTGGGGAGAGAAGGGAGGGCTGAAGGGAAGGAGAAAAGGAGATGGGGAGAGGGGAGGAGAACTTGAGGGTACAGGATAGTCGAGATGGGAGAATGACAGAGGTGGAGAGCAAGGAAAAAGATATTTTGATTGAGGGAGCCATTATGGGGATAGCAAGAAACCTGGCCCTAGAGAAAGTCCCAGGAATCCACAGAATGAGCCAAGCTAAGACCCTAAGCAATAATGGAGAGGGTGCCTGAACTGGCCTTGCCTTGTAGTCAGATTTATGAATATCTTAAATCTCACCATAGAACCTTCATCCAGCAACTGTTGGAGACAGGGCCAGAGACCTACAGTGGAGCACTGGGCTGAACTCCCAAAGTCCAGTTGAAGAGTAGGAGGAGTGAGAATATGAACAAAGAGGTCAAGACCATGATGGGACACCCACTGAAACAGCTTGCCTGAGCTCATGAGAGCTCACCAACTCTTGGCCAGACAGGAAAAGAACCAGCATAGGACCCTATGAATGTGACTGACAATTATATGGCTGGGGCAGACTGTGGAGTCTCTGGCAATGGGACCAGGATTTGAGCCTGCTGCACGTACTGGCTTTTTGGAATGCAGTCTCTTTGAATGGGTACCTTGCTCAGCCTGGATATAGTGGGGAAAGCCTTCTTGGTCCTTCCTCGGAGCAATGTGCCTTACCTCCTCTGATGAACGGGTGGAGAGGAGGAGGTGAAGGGAGTGGGAGGAAGGGAAGGAGTGGGAACTGGGATTGGTATATAAAATGAAAAAAGATAGTTTGTTTTCTTTTAAAAAATAAATTTTAAAAAAGAATATTATCCTAAGTAAAAAAAGAAAGAAAGAAAGAAAGAAAGAAAGAAAGAAAGAAAGAAAGAAAGAAAGAAAGAAAGAAAGAAAGAAAGAAATGTGTCAACTTGACCCTCTCAGCATGGGGGAGTAGATCTGAACTAAATGATTCATTCTAACAGTCTTCCTGGGCCTTGGCATTCCTCGCTTGGCACCCCCCCTCGCTGGGGGAATTTGATTGTCTGCTACTCACCCACAGTGGAACACCTGTGGCCCATGTTTTAGGCAGACAACCAAGCTGATAGAGCCCTATTTATTCATATATTTATTCATTTGCTTTCTGTGTAAAATGCTTTTTATTTATTTCCTAATTGGCAGGCAATAGCTACACTTTCTATAGAACAGAATGTGTTTTAGTAGATTTGCAATGGTCAACGTAGGATGTTTAGATTTGTTCGCTTACTTCAACCACATCGTTTCTTTGTATGAGAATGCTGAAAATTCTCTCTTATGATTATGTGAGTTGTGTGGCACACCATTGCTACCTGTGATCACCCTTCTGGGTAGTAACACACCAGAACACATTCCTCCTCCCTGGCTGGGATTCTGTACTGTTAGCTGATCTCTCTCTCATCCCATGCTTACCCCACCCCCAGCATCCACGCTACTACTTTCAGCTCCTGTGCACTCAGCTTCCATAGATTTAGTAGGAGCAAATCAAGCAATGTTTGCCCATCTGTGCCTGAGTCTTTATGACAGCCGGGACTCTCCATGCTATTGTAAATGATAGGATTTCATCCGCAGTATTCTAGCATTTTGTACATGCACATTTTGTCTATCTATTCATCTGCTGATGGACATTTAGGTAGAATGTGTGTCTCGGCTACTGTGAAGAGTGCCACATTTAACCTGGGACTGCAGATAGCTTTTTGGCACATCTGTTTCAAATCCTCCAGCTGTATATTCAGCAATACGATTGTTGGATCATACAGTAAAGCTCTACCTTTAACGTTTTTCAGATCTCCACATGCTTTTCTCACTCTCTTCATTGATTTATATTTCCATCACAAGGTACAAGACCTCCTCCTTCTTTGCATTCTGACGAGCATTTGCTATTTATTTCTCCATTTGATTGGCACTAGAGATTCTAATTTGGGTAAATGCTGCATTGTGGATGATTTGCATCTTGATGAGGACTGGTGATAGATAGGGAGCAGTTTGACATACATGCTGGCTACTTCATGTGTTAGAGTCCCTTTGAACAGCCAGAGCTGTAGCAGTGGATGTAGAACCTTGTCCTAGAGAGCACATATCAATAGATTTGGCTGGATCTAGCTTTCTGTTCTTCTCACACTATCCCGTGCCCTCAATGTCCGCCCCTGCACATGCTCCCCACATTTCTGTCTGTGTCAATTAGAAACCTCAAATATTTTTTTGAAGTGCAGTACATATGGGCCATAATTTGAACCCAACCTTTCAGGAATCTGCTGGGAGTTAAGTACAGTTATAAGACTAGAAGCAAAAATAATGGGGATGGTGGCTTCGAGGAGAGTCAGCATTGTCAGACAGTCAACTGTCTCAGACAGAGACTATTGCAATTGCCACAGGCACTGCAGGACTAATTGTAGTAAGAGGCCGCTTGTTCGTTCTTGGCTGCTCGGTCTCGAAATTATCATACAGAAACCATATTACTTGCAATATTGTTTGGTCAATAGCTTAAGTGTATTTCTGGCTAACTCATATCTTAAATTAACCCGTCTCCATTAATCTGTGTAGCACCATGAGGCTGTGGCTTACCAGGTAAACTTCCAGCGTCTGTCTCCGACAGGGGCTATATGACTTCCCTCTCTGACTCCACTTTCTTTCTCCCAGCATTGAGTTTAGTTTTCCCTGCCTAGCTCCATTCTGCTAAGCCACTGGCCAAAATAACTTCTTTATTCATTAATCAATAAAAGCAACACATATACAGAAGGACCTCCCACACCAGCTAATCTTATTAGGTGGAGATATCCATGGCATTCAGAGAACAGTAAATGTATAAATATTGAAATTATAGCCATTTAACTTTGCATTTAGCTGTAACTTGATCATTTGTTTGCACTGCAATTCCCTACTTGACATAAATCATCTTGGTCATCATGATATATTTTATTTTTCTCTCTTTTCTTTGCAATCTACAATATTCAGGTACAAAATTCAAGCATTTCTTCTTACATTAATAATAAATTCCTATTGTGTTTGTCAATGAGATTTTGAGAATCTACATGCTGATATATACCTAGCGTCCCAAGTATTAGCAATTGATTATTTAATATTTAAACAGTCTTCTAGACTGACTTTTTATTTCTCCAAGTTTTACAAGACTTTATGCTAGTTTGAAGCAGTCTCTCTCAAACTTTTCCTCACTTTACTGCTCCCCAAAGTTTCCTTTTTTGTGTAGATGCAGGTGCCTGCTGCTGCATATGTTTGAGAGTACGTGTGTGTGTGTGTGTGTGTGTGTGTGTGTGTGTGTGTGTGTAGAACACAGAGGACAACTTCGGGTATCATCCTCGTGCTGTCACGTTCGTGGAGACAGGACCTTTCACTGGTGTGGAGTACATCAAGTAGGCTAGACTGGCTGGTCAGTGAACCCCACCTCAGTGCCGGGGTCACAGCAATGGCCACCGCACCTGGATTTCTTATGTGGTTCTGGGAAAGGGTTTTACATCACTATAGAAAGTAAGATAAAACAAAGAAGAACAGAAGTGTCTGTTTTTCTCCTCAGTTAACTTGACTTTCAAGGCCTCCACTAAAGCCACAAAACAATCCCACACAAGTTTGGATTAAAAGGGGTTATTTATTGGAGGGGGAAAACTTACAGAACACCGTCCTACACCACAGTCCTCTCGTAGCAAACAGGAAACAGAGAACCTAGCAGTAAGAACGGGAGCTGGAAGCAAGAGAGAGCAGAGGGCTGCCGCCACTTTTTAAAATGGATGAAACCACGCTCCAGTGGGCTGGTATCTTAAAGGCTATTGGCTGAAGGAGCAGAAGGAGCTCCCGCAGCACCTCCCCCTTTTGTTTAAGTAAGAGATTTCTAAACCTACTACAAAATTATATACAGTAAAAACAAATATCCTATTCTAACTAGCTTAAGTTTTGTATAATAAATAACTTGGCCAAGTCATGAGACGAAAGTAACTACATTTATCTAGTCTTCAACCCCATCGAAAATCTGAGAAGGGAAATAACATTACCTGAGTAATTAGGAAGTGCAGTCAAACAACTTCCAAAATATGCAACAAATCACAGAGACAACTGGCTACCTGGGCAATCACCCAAAGCCACATTTGCAACGTTGAAGCAACCAACTTTGGCTAAGGTCTAGAAAAACTGACATATTATTTTTAAAGGCAAGAAATTTTTCAAAACTGTCTTACCCTGTCTTGGCAAGATTTGACAATTCTGCTTATCCATTTCTGGATACTATGTATTTTGTCAGTAATTGAGGTATGGGCAGTTCCTTGCCCAGAGACCGGTTTTGCCAAAAAGACAAGCTCCAAATGGAGTGTCTTTGATGCTCAACAATCTCTCGGGAATAGATTGGTGTTGCCAGGAGCGATTGTGACAGCACTCTAGGTTAGATTAAATGCCATTTTCTACAGCTCTTTGAAGAGGTTGAAGATTATTTATACAGAATATAATCTCTTTGTATCTAAAGAACCTGATTAATCTAACTATAAATATGACAAACATAGATGACTATTGATCTAAAATTCTTAATACCTATCTAACTTAAAGACTAAAAGAATAAACAACTGTGCAATAAATGAGGACAATGACCCTCCAAATGTAAACAATGTACAAGTATACATTGCAATATGGTAAAAATATATCTACCAATACATAAACAATATATAAGTATCTTAATCAGAGGTAGAAATGTACAATGCAATATGGTAAATATATATATCAATACATAAAAAATGTTTTAAACAGAGCTAGAAGCATGCATGCATACAATATTCAATTTAACTTTGTATCCATATACAAGAATCTATGCCAATGTAATTATCTATAAACAATAACTCACAAATACCAATCTATTATCCTATCATTCCCTTTTCCTTTTTTTTTTTCAAAAAGATCCCTGAGCCTATAAAATTCCTCCCCCAACCCTCAACTGTATACTAATTATAATCAACCCCTAAATGATGTCCCTAAACCCGGGGACAAACTGTGCTGGGAGAGGGGACGTCGTCCTCTAGACTTACATCCAGCTGTCATGGGGGCGACATTCTTTCTAGGGGATCCTGTAAAAGTAAAATGATGGTTAAATTTCAAGATCAATGTCTGGTAAAATTGCAAAAAGTCTCTGAGTATTTTGTGGAGGTCTGGCCAGAATGTTGTAAAAGATGTGCACCATTTCAGCTAACCAAGTTGGAACCATCTTGTGCAGCTGGTACTTGAAACAGGTCTTGTAGTAGTGCTATCAGTGTCATGATGTCATATCAACCAGGTGGAGTTGTTGCTATGGGGCCCTATCTTCTTCCTGGAAACGTCAAAGATTACTGCAGGAAAAATTCATTGTTCATTGTGGAAAACTTAAACATTAATTATACATATATTCAATGAAAGGTATGATAGACATGAAGAAAAGCAAAGATGTTTTCTATATTCGTTTTTCTTTCTGTCCCATATCATGGCTCTTGACATGAGACAGAAACTCCAGAAACTCTGGGTTTTTCTCTTAACAACAGGCTTGGAATTAGAGAGGGACTGAGCCAGAGTCCCACTCCAAAACCAGCTCTATATACTTATAAAATATAAATAAACAAAAAAATCTGTATTTTATTATTACTTACGAAACCTATTGGGTAGCTGGAGAGATGGCTCAGTGGTTAAGAGCACTGGCTGCTCTGCCAGAGATCCTGAGTTCAATTCCCAGCAACCACATGGTGGCTCACAGCCACCTGTAATGAGATCTGGTGCCCACGTGGACAACTGCATCCACATAAAGCCTGAGAAAGCTAGGGAAAGAATAGAGTAAAGCACGTTTTCTTGGTAGCAGCAATTTCTCGGGTCTGCTCTGCTTGGTAGAGGCAAGCAAGTGCTCTCATTTAAGAGAGGCTTCCTCACTCAGCTTTAGCTGAAAAACCCTGCAGCTCTTTTGAGAGGCCCTGCTACAAAACACTTACATAGTGTTGATGAAAAGCTGACCACATGCTTTTCGGTTTTCAGCTGTAGCAGGAAAAAAGCTGCGCCATTTTTAAAAGCCAGCCATCCTGCCAGAGCAAACTCTGACTCTTTCAGGCAGGCAGTCTGACTACGGAGCATTTGAATGTGGTTTGTGAGCAGAATGCTGCAGCTTGCTTTCTGGCAGGGACCTTGAAATGCCATAGAGTTGTGACAATAAACGTGGCTATAGCTGGTACCTCAGCCATAAGGCTGGAATTGCATAAAGCTAAGGAATGGGCTGGATCCAGCCATCAAAGCCATGGCTTTAATCCTACCCATATTACTTGGTAAATTAAAGACTCGTGTAGTAAGAAAAAGAGAGATATACAGTAAAGAGAGATTCAAAGACAAAGAAAACCTCTAAATGGTTTACAATGTGTTAAAATATATGTAGGCTAAAGGTTAAAGTTCTTAAAGTAAAAAAAAAGAAAGAGAGTAGTTGGGTGTGGTGGTACACACCTTTAATCCCAACACTTGGGAGGCAGAGGTAGATTGACCTCTGTGACTTCAAGGTTGGTATCACACACCTTTAATCACAGCACTGGGGAGGCAGAGACAGGTGGATCTCTGTGAGTTCAAGGATAGCCTGCTCTACAGTGGGAGTTCCAGGACAAAGATACACAGAGAACCTGTCTCAAAAAGCCAAAAGTAAAGCCAAAATTAAAAATAAAAGAAATAGAGTTTAAAATAAAGTCACATAAAGATGGAAAACACACAGAGAATCTTAATACTGTATGTTATTACGCTCTCTTTGAATTGTTTAAATGCTGAGGAAGGAGCAAAAGCTGCTAAAAGACTTTTGCTTATAAATGCTGCTGAATTAATACAAGATAGGTATTTTGAAAATGCCTTGACTTCAAAATTGAAATCGAAAGATATGTTACTTTGGAGAAGAGATTTTGCTTTTGTTTCCACAGGAAATGAGAGGCTGTGGATTCATTCTGAGTTAAGAAAAATCAGGTTTGATCAAGGAAGACCACCTGAGAAATCTCCAGTAGGAACAGATGGCCCAGATGACAGAGTTCTACATCCAGAACAGATTCAAGACTGCTGCCTGGGGTGATCAAGCTTCACAGGATACTCCAGTCAGGACTTGATTATAACTCTAATTTTTTTTTAGGTCGCCATAAGATTATCAGCGCCCCCAACCAGCTGTAAGTAACCTGGAATAGTACGCCCACATTCCCAAAACATGGACTATGGATATTTTTCTTTGTTTAAAAAAAAAAGAGGGGGAAGTGGTGTGGGAGAATTGTCTGTATTCTGTCAATCATGATTTAAATAAATGCTGATTGGCCATTAGCCAGGATGTATAGGTGGGACAACCAGACAGGAAGTAGAGGCAGAGCAAGGAGAATAGGAGAATTCTGGGAAACAGGAAGCTCTCTTGAGATTCCTGCCTAGACCACCGAAGAAGCAGGATGTGACCTTCTCTGCTGAAAAAGGTACCGAGCCATGTGGCTAACATAGATAAGGATAAGGATAATTAGCTACAAGAGCTAATAAGAAGCCTGAGCTAATGGGCCAATCAGTTTGTAACTTATGGAGACTCTCTGTGTGATTTTCTCTGGGACTATATGGCTGGGGGATGGGGCAGGACATAAACCCCAACGAGCAGGCCCTCATGTTACACTCCACAAAAATTAAAGTTTTTTGGCAGTGATTATTTGCCTTGGATCACATAAATAAGTAGAGCCAGAGATTGGAAAGAGAGTTTGCCTATTTTACTATTGAAAATAGAAAATAATCTATTCAGACCCAAGTATGAATATGAGTAATCCTGACCCAGGAAAAAGATTCAAATTACCTGGAGTGATGTGGTCCAGTGTGGGAAAAGTTGCAGGAATTTTATAGCCAAAGAAAGAGGTCATCCATCAACACATATAAACAATATACTGATGGAGCATTAGGTAAATAGAATGTAGCAGACTTGGAAGTCTTTTCTCTGGGCTTTGGTTGCCATAGCATTTTTATTGCAGCTTTAAGGATAGAGATCTGCTATGCTTAGAAGATATGAGCTTACCTATAAACTCATAAAGTAAGGTAAGACATGAAAGTTAACGTGAATATCATTAAAGGGCCTGTGATAGTTCTAGAACTCTTAAATCCACCCCTCCACAATCACAGTGTTCCAGGCCAAGGTCATCCTGCAGGATCTTTAACATAGCTGTAATTTAGTCAGAGAACTGCAGCTTCAGAAATTTGGCAAGGCAGCAAATTAACTTAAGGAGGAAAAGGGCACAGGGTAATCCAGTATGCTAAGGTTTCTTTTTGGTGAAGATGGGGTTAATTAATGATTTTTGTGTGTTAAATATTTTAAACCTACAGGAAAGAAGGAACAAATAGTGTAACCATTGCCATGTAGCTACCTACAGTGCTACTGTCTGGATGCTGAGTCCTCATAATTACCATACTGAGCCTGATCCCAGATGTGATAGCATCAGGGACAGGACCAGTGAGAAGCGATTAGGTCATTGGGTAGCATCTTCAAGAATAGAACTAGTGTCTTTATAAAAGATGTATTGGGCTGCTGTCTTTCCCCTCCCACAATCCAAAGATGAAATGAAAGAGATTCATCTATACCTCAGAGTGTGGAGCCTTAATAGCTACTGAAGCTGCCCTTGCCTAGACCGTGAAGGTCCCTGCCTCTACAATTGCAAGCAACACAACTCTGTTATTTATAAGCTCTCTAGCTTACGAATTTTGCTGCAGCAGTCTCAACAAAGTAAGCTGCCTGGGTTAATGATCAGTCACATTGCTGCCACTTTATTCTTATGAAGTATTTTATCATAATCCATAAGTAGTATATTATTTTTCTTTAGTGTATATCTTTTATAAACGTACTATTTTCTTATATAAAAAGTGAATTTTACTTCTGAAATCTTTAAGATTAAAAGAAGGCATTTCTAATATTACAAAGCTTTCATTATTATTCTCATCACTATTTCTTCTACTAGCAAAGGAAAAGAAAAAAATACTTGGACTTGTTAGAATAGGTCCAAGTAACAGCTGAGACTTTCTATTTTGGTGTTTACAGAAAGGCCCTGACGGGAGGAAGCCAAGTTCTTTTTCATCTTGAACTACTGGTGATGACTGTGGTCAAGTTAGGCCAAAAGCTAAAGCTCCTCTCATTAGAAAGTGCTATACAAAGATTTCGCTAAATACTGGATGTTTTTGCTTAAGAATTTAGTCAAAGGGGGCTGGGAAGATGGGCCAGTCAATGAAGCGCTTTCCACTGAAGCATGAGTTTACTTTGGTTTTGCTTGTTTGTTTATAGAGACAAGGTTTCTCTGTGTATCCCAGAGTGTGCTGGAACTCACTATGTAGACCTGGCTGGCCTCAAACTCAGCAATCCACCAGCCTCTGCCTCCTGCATGCTGGGGTGGGGGGCATGTGCCACCATGGCCTGCAAGGACCTGAGCTTAATACTCAGTACTCCTGCAAGAAAATAGTCTGGGGGATTGAAAGTGCAAAGAACTAAGTGGTGATGGGGATCACTGAGATGAGGGAGAGGCAGAGATGAAGGGAGGGATCAAAACTAGACGTGTACAAAAATGCCTTAAGGGAACCTACTTGTGAAACTAGTTTAAAAACAAAATTTATAGATATAGATATATACAGCTGGAGGCTATCATCTCAGATAGGAAAACAGACGAGAAAGCATCTGCAAGGCGTACTGCCCAGTAATCTAATCAAATCCATGAGCTCCAGGTTTAGTGAAAAACCCTGCATCAAAGAGTGGAGAACTACTGAAGAAACTGACATACACCTCTGGCTTCCACATGCACAATGGTCATATGTGCTTGTAACCACACACACATGTGCATGTGCACACACAGAGAGAATCTCAGTCAATATATTGAAATTTTGAAGACAGAAAGGAGAGAATATAGAAAAGAACAAAAGAGTCCACAGATTCATCTGGACCCCTCTACTGGCTTTGCTGCTTATCCCAACCCTGTCGACCACGGGCATCCCGTCTAATCTGCGTGGTCCCAACTGCACCCGAACTCAGCCTATCCAGGCTGAGGCCTCGGGGGAAGGGCGAGTCCCCTGCTAGAGGGCCTCCTTTATCCCACGGAGCCGAGCCGAGCAGAGCACACATCTCTCAGTAAGCCTGCCTTTGGAACTGGGAACCCCTGGGCGAGGACGGAGCACAACCAGCTTCCGCAGATTCATCCAGACCCTGGGAGCCAAGCGGAGCCAAACGGAGCAGAGCGGGCAACTCTAAGAAGAGATGGGCAGGCGCCAATCAAAGAATTCGTCCAATAAGCTGAAAAGAAACATGAAAACACCAAATCCAGCGATTATGGAACAGGAAAGCCCGAGCAACCTATCCCAGATGAAGTAGAAGAAATTGACTTTAAACGTAGCTTTATGAAAGTTATAGAGTCCTTTAAAGAAGAGGTGAAAAACTCCTTTATCGAAAGGGATGACAAAACTAACAAAAAGTTAGAAGAAATGAATAAATTCCTCAAAGATACCCTAGAAAATCAAGAAAAAGCAATCAAACAGGTAACGGAAACAGTTCAAAACTTGAAAACTGAAATGGAGACAATGAAGAAAACACAAACCGAGAGATGGCGGGAAATGGAAAATCTGGATAAACGAACGGGAACCACACTGACAAGTATAACCAACAGAATACAAGAGATAGAAGAAAGAATCTCAGATGCAGAAGACACGATAGAGCAAATAAACTCAGTGATAGAAGAAAACAACAAATCCAACAAATTCGCAACACAAAACATCCAGGAAATCTGGGACACCATGAAAAGACCAAATCTAAGAATAATTGGGATAGAAGAAGGAGAAGAATTCCACTCCAAAGGCCCAGAAAATATATTCAACAAAATTATTGAAGAAAACTTTCCAAACCTAAAGAAGGATATTCCTATGAAGGTTCAAGAAGCATACAGAACACCAAATAGGCTGGATATAAAAAAATCATCCCCTCGCCATATAATAATCAAAACACAAAACATACAGAATAAAGAAAGAATATTAAGAGCCACAAAGGAAAAAGGTCAAGGAACATATAAGGGTAAACCTATCAGAATTACACCTGACTTCTCTATGGAAACCATGAAACCTAGAAGGTCTTGGATAGATGTGCTGCAGAAACTAAGAGACCATGGAGGCAAGCACAGACTACTATACCCAGCAAACTTTCTTTCACCATCGATGGAGAAAACAAGATATTCCAGGATAAAAACAAATTTAAGCAATATGTAGCCACAAACCCAGCCTTACAGAAAGTACTAGAAGGTAAACCACAACTAAGGAAGGCAAACGACACCCATAATAACACAGTCAGCTAACAACCCTACACCACCTCAACTCAAAGATGGGAGACACACAAATCCTACCACAAAAAAGAAATTAACCGATATGAACAACCACTGGTCATTAATAACGCTTAATATCAACGGACTCAACTCACCTATAAAAAGACACAGGTTAAGAGAATGGATACAAAAACAGGATCCAACATTCTGCTGTTTACAAGAAACACACCTCAACCACAAAGACAGACATTATCTCAGAG
>PVIU01026969.1:0-21176 GCA_004026605.1 Ondatra zibethicus | reverse complement strand
GAGGTAACCCAAACCCAGAAAGATGATTATGGTATGTACTCACTCATTAGTGGACCCTAGCTATAAAATAAAGGTCACCAAGCACTTAGCTCGCAAGCCCAGAGAAGCTGAATACCTAGGTGAACCCAAAGAAAGCATACACAGAACCTCCTGGAAGTCGGAAGCAAACAGGATCATCAAGCAAAAGTTGGAAGCCAGGAGCAATATATTTTTCTCTGCTCCTCTCCATTCCTATCCCCTCCCCTTTTGCCCTCTCCAGTGATCCCCATACTTCCAATTTACTCAAGAGATCTTTTCTTTTTCTAATTCCCATGTAGATTAGATCCATGTATATCTCTCTTAGGGTCTTCTAGATTCTTTAGGATTGTACATTGTAGGCTGGTTTTTCTTTGCTTTATGTCTAAAAGCCACTTATGAGTGAGTACATATTATATTTGTCTTTCTGGGTCTGGGTTGCCTCACTCAATATGATGTTTTTAATCTAAAATTTGCCACAAATTTCAAGATGTCATTATTTTTTTCTGCTGTGTAATACTCCATGTGTAAATGTACCACATCTTCTTTATCCGTACTTTGGTTGAGGGGCATCTAGGTTGTTTCCAGGTTCTGGATATGACAAATAATGCTCCTCTAAACATAGTTGAGCACATGTCCTTGTGGTATGATTGAGCATCTTTTGGGTATATACCCAAAAGTGGTATTGCTGGGCTTTGAGATATGTTGTTTCCTAATTTTTTGAGAAATCACCACACTGATTTCCAAAGCAGCTGTATCAGAACTGCACTGCCACCAGCAATGAAGGAGTGTTCACTTTATTCCACATCATCCCTAGCTTAAGCTGTCTTCAATGCTTTTGTTCTTGGCCGTTCTTACAGGTGTAAGATGGATCTCAGAGTTGCTTAGATTTGCATTTCTCTGATGGCTAATAAGTATCTTTCAGCCACTTTAGATTCATCTGTTGAAAGCTCTTTGTTTAGATATGTACCTCATTTTTAATTGGATTATTTGTTCTTTTGAGGAACAATTTATTGAGTTCTTTGTATATTTTTAAAGTCAGCCCTCTGACCGATGTGGGGTTGGTGAAGATCTTTTTCTATTCTGTAGGCTGTCGTTTTGTCTTGTTGACCATGTCCTTTCCTTTACAGAAGGTTTTCCATTTCAGGAGGTCCCATTTATTAATTGTTTCTCTCATTGTCTATGCTACTGTGGATATATTTAGGAAGTAGTCTCCTGTGCCAATGCATTCAAGTATACTTCCCATTTTCTCTTCTGTGAGGTTCAGTGTGGTTGGCTTTATGTTGAGATCTTGATCCATTTGGACTTGAGTTTTGTGCATAGTGATAGATATGGCTTTAATTTCACTCTTCTACATTTTGATACCCAGTTATACCAGCACCATTTGTTGAATATGCTTTCTTTTTTCCACTTTATATTTTTTGCTTCTTTGTCTAAAAAGGTGTTCATGCATGTGTGGGTTAATATCTGCATCTTCAATTCTGTTCCATTGGTCCTCCTGTCTGTTTTTGTATCAATACCAGGCTGTTTTCAGTACTGTAGCTCTGTAGTAGAGTTTGAGGTCAGGAATTATGATGACTCCAGAAGTTCCTTTACTGTGCAGGATTGTTTTGGCTATCCAGAGCTTTTTGCTTTTCCATATGAAGTTGAGTATTGTTCTTTTAAGATTTGTGATGAATTTTGCTGGGATTTTGCTGGGCATTGTATTGAATCTGTAGATTGCTTTTGGTAAGATTGTCATTTTTACTATGTTAATTCTACCTACACAAGAGTGTGGGAGATCATTCCATTATCTGGTGTCTTCTTCAATTTCTTTCTTCAAAGTTTAAAGTTCTTATCATGCAGGTCTTCCACTTATTTGGTTAGTTACTCCAAGATATTTTATGTAAATTATGGTTATTGTGAAGAGTTATGTTTTTCTGATTTCTTTCTCAGCCAATTTATCATCTGTATTGTAGGCCTATATTTCTATATGGTATGGCAGCCAGGCTCTCAAGACATCGGTCACACCTGAAGTGGTCACATAGCCTTCCAGACAAGCTGTCGCTAGCTAGCAAAGGGTCCGGATGTTGTTCTGCTCCTTTGTAATTTGGAGGATGCCTGGAATAGAGATGCTAATTCAGGCCTATGTGACAGAGCTAGCATACAGAGCAGGAAGATAGGGAGACGTGACAAAATAGGCATAGAAAGGTGTGGTCAAAGGTGTAGACATGACTAAAGCCATTCACCTGGTTACCTAGGAAACAGAATGCTAATGATTTTACCCCTCAGTTTACTTTTTGGTTTAAAGGCTGTTTGAAGAATAAACAAGAAGGAATTTTCAGGAAGTGAACTCAGGATTTCATGAGGGATCACTGAGAATCTCCCTCCCAATAAAGCCATGTGAGTTGTGTCTTTATTCCTGCGCCTCCATGCCAGTCCAGAAAGATAGTTTATGTTGGGGTTTGGACCCCGACACTGTATAAGTGAGGTCTACTGGTTTTTTTGAGTTAATCTTTTATCCTGCTACATTACTGAAGGAGTTTATAAGTTGTAGAAGTTCCTTGGTAGAATTTTTGGGGTCACTTATATAAACTATCATATCACCAGCAAATAGTGAGAGTTTGAATTCTTTTGTTCTGATTTGTATTCCCTTGATCTCCTTTTGAATCTTATTGCTCTAGCTAGAACTTCTTGTACTAAACTGAACAGATATGGAGAGAATGGACAACCTTGTCTTGCTCCTGATTTCAGTGAGATTGCTTTGAGTTTTTCTTCATTAGTTCAATGATGGCTGTTGGCTTGCTGTATATTACCTTTATTGTGTTTAAGTATGTTCCTTATATCTCTACTCTCTCCAAGACCTTTATCATGAAGGGATGTTATATTTTGATGAAGGCTTTGTCAGCATCTAATGAGATGATCTTGTGGGTGTTTTTTTCAGTTTGTTTATATAGTGGATTACATTGACAGATGTAATATGTTGAACCATCCCTGCATCTCTAAGATGAAACTGACTTGATCGTAAAGGATGATTTTTCTGATGTGTTCTTGGATTTGGTTTGCCCATATTTTATTGGGTATTTTTGCATCAATGTTCATGGATGAAAAGGGTCTATAATTCTCTTTCTTAATAATGTCTTTGTGTGGTTTGAATATCAGGGTAATTATAGCCTCATAAAAAAAGTTTGGCAATGTTCCTTCTGTTTTTATTGTGTGGAGCCATTTGAGGAGTGTTGTATTAGTTCTTCTTTGAAAATCTTGAAGAATTCTGCACTGAAACCATGTGGTCCTGCACTTATTTTGGTTGGGATAATTTTGATGATTGTTTCTATTTCTTTAGCAGTTATAGGTCTATTTAATTTGCTTATCTGATCTTGATTTAATGTTGCTGAATGAAATTTATCCAGAAAATTGTCCATTTCCTTTAAGTTTTCCGATTTTGAGGAGTATAGGTTTTTGAAATATGACCTAATGATTCGCTGGATTTCCTCCATGTCTGTTGTTATGTCCCCATTTTCATTTCTGATTTTGTTAATTTGGATATTCTCTCTCTGCCTTTTGGTTAGTTTGGATAAAGGTTTGTCTATTTTGTTGATTTTCTTGAAGAACCAACTCTTGATCTCATTGATTCTTTGTATTTTTGTTATTCTTGTTGTTGTTTCTATTTTGTTGATTTCAACTCTCAGTTTGATTATTTCCTGCCATCTAGGCCTCCTGGGTGAGTTTGCTTCTTTTTGTTCTAGAGTTTTCAGGTATTCTGTTAACTCACTATTGTGGGATTTTTCCAGCTTCATTATATAGGCATTCAGTGCTATGAACTTTCCTAGTAACACTGCTTTTATTGTGACCCATAAATTTATGTAAGTGGTCTTGTCATTTTCATTGGATTTTCGGAAGTTTTTAATTTCTTCCTTTATCCATTGGTGATTCAGGCTATCATTGTTTAATTTCCATGTGTTCATGGGCTTTCTGAAATTAGGGTTGCTGTTGCATTCTAATTTTAAGTCATGGTGATCTGATAAGATACATGGGGTTAATGCAAGGTATTTTTTTTGTATCTGTTGATGTTTGCTTTGTTACTTGTATGTGATCAATTTTTTATTGATATTTATTGAGCTCTACATTTTTCTCTGCTTCTCTCCCCTCCCCCCTTCAACCCTCCCCCAAGGTCCCCATGCTCCCAATTTACTCAGGAGATCTTGTCTTTTTCTACTTTCTACTTCCCATGTAGATTAGATCTATGTAAGTCTCTCTTAGTGCCCTCATTGTTGTCTAAGTTCTCTGGGATTGTGGTTTGTAGAATGGCTTTCTCTGCTTTATGTTGAAAAACTACCTATGAGTGAGTGCATGTGATAATTTTCTGTGTCTTGGTTACCTCACTCAAAATAATGTTTTCTAGCTCCATCCATTTTCCTGCAAAATTCAAGACGTCGTTTTATTTTTTTTATTTTTTATTTTTTATTTTTTGCTATGTAGTACTCTGTTGTGTAAATGTACCACATTTTCCTTATCCATTATTTGGTCAAGGGGCATTTAGGTTGTTTCCAGGTTCTGGCTATGACAAACAAAGATGCTATGAACATAGTTGAACACATGTCCTTGTGGCACGATTGAGCATCCTTTGGATATATACCTAAAAGTGGTATTACTGGGTCTTGAGGAAGGTTGTTTCCTAATTTTCTGAGAAATCACCACACTGACTTCCAAAGGGGTTGTACCAGCTTGCATTCCCACCAACAATGCAGAAGTGTTCCCTTTTCCCCACAACCTCTCCAGCATAATTTGTCATCAGTGTTTTTGATCTTGGTCATTCTTTCAGGTGTAAGCTGGAATCTCAGAGTTGTTTTGATTTGCATTTCTCTGATGACTATGGATGTTGAACATTTCCTAAAATGTCTTTCAGCCATTTTAGATTCCTCTGTTGAGAGTTCTCTGTTTAGGTCTGTACTCCATTTTTTATTGGATTATGTGTTCTTTCGGTGTTCAATTTCTTGAGTTCTTTGTATATTTTGGAGATCAGACCTCTGTCTGATGTGGGGTTAGTTAAGATCTTTTCCCATTCTGTAGGCTGTCGTTTTGTCTTGTTGACCATGTCCTTTGCCTACAGAAGCTTTTCAGTTTCAGCAGGTCCCATTTATTAATTGTTTCTCTCAGTGTCTGTTTTGCTGGGGTTATATTTAGGAAGTGGTTCCCTGTGCCAATGTGTTCAAGTGTTCTTCCCACTTTCTCTTCTATAAGGTTCAGTGTGGCTGGCTTTATGTTGAAGTCTTTGATCCATTTGGACTTGAGTTTTGTGCATGGTGATAGATATGGCTCTATTTTCATTCTTCTACATGTTGATATCCAGTTATGCTAGCACCACTTGTTAAATATGCTTTCTTTTTTCCATTTGATATTTTTTGCTTCCTTGTCAAAGATCAGGTGTTCAAAGATATGTGGATTGATATCCGGGTCTTCTATTCTGTTCCACTGGTCCTCCTGTCTGTTCTTATGCCAATACCTATGTGATCAATATTTGAGAGGGTTCCATGAGATTCTGAGAAGGTATATTCTTTTAGGTTTGAATGAAATGTTCTCTGGCTCAGACCTGATCCCATGGGTGTCCCTGTCTCAGGCTTGTACCGGAGGTGGTTGCTTGTCTCAGGCCTGGTCCTGTGGATGTCCCTGGCTCAGACCTGTTCCTGGAGAGGTTGCTGGCTCAGGCCTAATCCCGCAGAGGTCATTGACTTCGCCCTGCTTTGGTGGGAGATCACTCGAGTCTGCTCCCACAGAGGTCACTGGCTCAGGCTCAGTCCACAGAGCCTGATGTTTTAGGCCTGCTGCCTCAGAGTTCATTCTCTTACCTGCTTTTGCAGAGGTCACTGGCTTAGGCCTGTTCCACAGGAGATCGCTGGCTTGGGCCTGTTCTAGGGGATGTTACTGTTTCAGGCCTGCTCTGGCAGATGCCGCTTGCTCAAGCCTGTTCCCGGCAGAGGTTGCTGGCTCAGTTAATTACATTTCTAATACAAACAGAAAATTCATGATAAGCCAAAAAGAGATAACTGAGAAAAGTCTTATGTTCACTTTTACTGATAGTATTTTTCCTGGGTTTTTGAGCAAAATCTACATATTTTCACTTTTTATTGGATTAGCAAATTATGCAGGGCCATCTTGGTATCTGGAAAACACAAATAAACATATAAGAACTGGTTTCTGGGTTAAAAAGTGGTTTCTGGGCTAAAATATGGGAGAAAGTGAATAATTCATCCATTCTAAAATGATGCTTGTCAAACTTTTGCTTTCATGAGAATCATCTAGAAGGCTTCATAGAATACAGATGACTGGGTCTCTAACAAGCATTATATGTAGAGGAAATTCTTATCTGTCAAGGTCACCTGGGTTTCATTCAGATAGTAAAACCCTATAGGAAAATAATAAAAAAACAAAGAAATCCAAGGGGGGCATAAAAGTCTTAATTTATGGAAATGCTACCGAGGCCATCCTTGACTTCATCAACTAGTCTACCTCCGCAATTCTCCTAACAATCTAACAAGCATTTCAAAAGTAGATCTAATTGGCTATTTCTCCTTCCCACTTATCTTTCAGACAATTCCTGCTCACCTTTCAACTACTAATTTAAATATTACTTTTTCCCATTGAATTCTTACATCATTATCTTTATCCTCAAGTCTTTTCACAAGGATAAAAATAAAGGATGGCTTGTTTTTGTGTGTTGCTCTAACCTAATATTCATTTTACATACTGTAGTCAATGATTTATATGTCTAAATCACCACGAAAGTACTTGTTAGGAGCAGAATTTGGATATAACTTGTTTATATTTTATAGTGGCTTTCTTAGGGATCATAAGAAGTGTCCAATGAATGTTTACTAAATAGAAACAGTGCCTTATGTGAACCCCTCAAATTAAAGTATACTATATAGTTCAGTTTTATTAACTTTCCAAAAACCTATCTGATGGGGCCAGAAGTATAAACTTCCACTGTTTTAACTGTTGTTAAAAAAAAAAGACAGGTGTTAAATCCAAATTTCTTGACTCTTTTTATATCCTTCTGTAATTTATTTATTCAAGGGCTAATATCAAATTATTTGGTTATTTAGTTAAGGATAATTTCACTCTGATGGAGGGAGCTGTCAAAATCCTTTGGCAATTAAGCATATGATCTCAAAGAGAATGTGATATGCCAACTAAAATGAAGTGGACTAGCCTATGACATAGTATATAAAAGAATCACTAACCTCAGTGGGATATATTTAGTTCTGATAATAAAACTCTAATCATGCATGCACAAGGAGATACATTTGTATGGACTGAGAATGTTGAAATTAGGAATGAGAAAACAAATACAACTACAAATAGGAGACAAAGTTTGCTTCACAGGGGGTAAACTATATTTATACTATATGTGGTATACTATATATTTATACTATATATATATATTGGATATATATATATATACATATCCAATCATAGCAGAAGAGTGATTATTTTCCAGAATAGTAGTTCTCAAAGTATTTCTTCAAGACCTGTTAATGCTGATACTTTGACTTCATAGAATTTTTATTTATGATATACAAATATACATTCTATTAGTGAAGAGAGTGATAACATTGATGTGGGATTCCCCTCTGTATGCTATAAATACCATTAGTTAATAAAGGAACTGCTTTGGGCCTATAGCAGAACTATAGGGGAACAGAGCTAGGTGGGGAACACTAAACTGAATGCTGGGAGAAAGAAGGGCAATGTTAGAGAGAAGCCATGGAGCCTCTGCTGGAGATAGACGTGCTGAAACTTTGCTGGTAGGCCATGACTTTATGGTGATGCACAGATTAATGGAAATGTGTTAAATTAATATATAAGAGTTAGCCAATAAGAAGCTAGAGCTAATGGGCCAAGCAGTGATTTAATTAATACAGTTTCTTTGTGATTATTTTGGCGCTAAGTGGCCAGGAACAAACAAGTGGCCCTCTTCCAACATGACATCATTTGCCTCCCCAAAATATCATTTTATACTCATGAGACATTAAGAGGAGAAAATTGTTTTTACTTCATAGATCCCCTAAAATTATTTCAGAGGGCCCCAGATTACTGTTTGAGAACTGACACTGTATAAAGACAAAAACTGATAGAAATAATTCCTGGAAGAATGATATGAAGTAGAAGGCATGGATCTGAATGCTTAACTCAGAGAACTGGGATAAGATCAAATACACAAAAATTGGGACCAAATAAGATTGTATGGAAATGAGGCAGAAATATAAAAGAAAAATTCTGTTTGATAGCATATGTGCCTAAGTCACATGTGGCTATCTGTCTTTTCAAACATGTTGTTTTTGTTTAAAATATTCATGTTGATAGGACATGTGATGTTTTAACTTGAAAGAAGTTGTAGGAAGAAAGAATAGAAGGTTGACTGTATTTTTAAAGCCTTTTCTTTCTTCTGAGATTCCCTCAAATTGCTCAGTCAGTCAGTCATAGGCAGGAATCTTAAACTTGTACTTACATTTCCATGGATTTTACCAGGAGTTCATAAACTTAAATAAACATGAGAATTCCATGATGCCTATTGTGGTCTATACTATTCTGGGTGTGGAAGAAGTTTGAAAGTACTAGACAAAAACACAAACAAAAAAATAAAACAAAAACACCTCCCCCCCACCAAAAAAAAACTTTTTTTGAAGCCAGGCATAGTGGCCATACCTTTAATCCCAGAACTTGGGAAACAGAGGCAAGTGGATCTCTGAATTTGAGGCCAACCTTAACTACAGAATAAGTTCCAGGACAACCAGGGCTACATCTGAAAACAAACAAACACACAAACAGGCTCTCCCAAATAAACACTTGTTTGGAAGCATTAACTAGATTGCTGGTGGTACTATAGTTTGCCTAAAGGACTCTTAATTTGCACATTACTCACTTTAGAAAGGCAACAATTAAATGAAAATGAGGGCATGACTGCTCCAAAGTATGGCTGAGGAGAAGCATTTTATTGTAAATATGAGTAAGAGTACAGCCAGAGGTATCTGGAAGAGTCAAGACTGAATTGAGCGATAATGGGCAGAGGGAGAGAAGAACAAGCAAGATAGATCCAAGGACTGAGCCAAGAAAACATATTGCCAAAATGGTAGGGTTATATAGGAATGAGAAGCTGGGGGAAGGGAAGCAAGGACCCCTGAGCTGGAGATGTTTAGAACTGGGTGTGGGTGAGAAGAGCAAAGAGAAGCCACAGGTAATGAATGACCCCAGTGACCAGAGTGCTCTTTGGTATGCTAATAGGCACCATAGGGAGCTATTTGTCCTGGATTTCTGGACCATACAACAATCTGTGCCTTGATCACAGAATTTAGATTTTGCTTTAAAAACACTGATTTCTTCAAGAGTCTGGTGTCAACTTGACTACATTCAGAATTAACTAAAACAAAAATGGAGCACACACCTGTGAGGGATTTTTGATTTTTTTTTATTTAAAATAAGAAGATCCACTTCTAATCCAGATCTTTTCTTGAGGTGTAAAGATATGCCTTTAATTCAGATCTTTTAAAGTGGGAAGACACCCCCACACAAACACTCTGGGCCATAATGTCTGCTGGAAGCCTATACAAGGACACTAATGAAGGAAGCTTTTGCTCTTTGCTTTGCTAGCAAGTCCATCTCTCCACTGGCAATAGAGACTACTTCTTTGGGATTCTGGTGTATACTGAAGACCAACTGAGACATCCAGCCTTGTAGACTAAGCAACTACTGGATTCGTTGTTGGACTAGTTGAACCACAGCATTTAAGCCATTTTAATAAACCCATATCTACCTATCTGTCTGTCTGTCTGTTTTGAGAGAGAGAGAGAGAGAGAGAGAGAGAGAGAGAGAGATTTATTCTATAAATTCTGTTACTCTAGAACAGTGGCTTTCAACCTCTGGGTCAAATGACCCTTTCACAGGGGTTGCCTAAGACCATTGGAAGACACAGGTATTACATTACAATTCATAACAGTAGCAAAATTACACATATGAAGTAAAAACAATCATTTTAGGGTTGAGGGTCACCGTGACTTGAGGAACTGTGTTAAAGGGTGGCAGCATTAGGAGGTGAACTACTCTAGACTCGAGAGAATCTTGACTAATACAAAGAGTAAAATGAACATTTTTTGGTCAACCTTGAATATTTTTTGCTTGTAATCAGCAGTCCCAAGGTTTCCAATTGTTTTCTTATTTAGAATGGAACAGATACTACATGGCTATAGACATGGGGTATTCTTCAAAGAAAAATGCATAGTACCAATTACTCTAACTCGTAACAATGGTTCTCAACCTGTGGGTCACAACCCCTTAAGGATGAATGACCCTTTCACAGGTGTCACATATCAGATATCCTGCATGTCAAATATTTATATTACGACCCAAAACATTAACTGTTAGGTCCAGGTGGGTCATGCAAAGATGGGGACAGACCACTAAAGTCTAATAAACCAGAAGCAAACTTTATCCAGAAACCAGATTCCATGAACAAATAAAATAAAGAAATCTCCATGGGGCACAAAAAGCTTATCAGTTAGCTGAGACCACAGCCAGAGATGGATTTTGAGAGGCTGTGGCAAAGGCTGGTTTCTGAACCTACCTTTTTATAGTATGGGGCACCAAGCATTAGGTCTGAACAAAGGAATTTTTACAATCTCGAGTTAAAACTCAGATACAGATTGTCTTACTTTACAATCTTCATTAAAAGAGTTTTTCAGTTAAACTAGTGTTTGTATTTAATCTGTTGTCTGTCTTGATACTTCCAGGTAATGTTTACTGAAGCCCTGTGCTCTCCCCTTTGATGCTGCCAGTTTCACATAGCAGGGATAATGCATACCCAGAGGTCATATATCTATCTCCCAAAAGTTGACTCAGCTCATATCCATAGCTCTCAATTTGCAGAGAGATGCTTTGTCCTTCTAAATAGAGCTATGGGTTGTAAAGCGGAGTAACCCACTGTTAATAGTTAATCCTTAAACTGCTGAGAAAGCTGCTGACAGTCTGTTCTCATTCTCCTAGGCTTAAAACTTTATATTTCTTTATTTCTACATTCTTATTTCTGGCATCTTCATTTTAATATTCTTATTCTTTGATCCTTCATAACAAAATTAGTTATGAAGTAGCGACAAAAATAATTTTATGGTTGGGGTCGCCACAGCATGAAGAACTGTCAACAAAGCATTAAGAAGGTTGAGACCCACTGCTCTAGAAAATAAAGTCTGCTTCAAATACTGTATTTTATTTAAGTCAAGCTCACTGGTTTTAAAGGTGATAGTAAAGCAGTCAATCCAACTCATTCCCTTTAACTACAGCTCCAGGACAAATACCCCTCCCTCCTTTTAAACAGACAGGAAAGAGGCCTGTAGGTAAGAAGATCCCAGGCAGTTGATCCTTTGCTGCTGAGGTAATTTTCTCTGTAGTCAATGTCCTTGGGAGGCAGCAGAATGACTCTGTTGACTCCCACAGAGTAGGAACATTTTCATGAAAAAGAACATGATTTTGCATCTGATTCCCTTGTAGGAAGACTAAAAAGAAGGGCTTTTTAAATTGGCATGTTTTTCAAGTCATAGCCCAGCAGGTCAAGGTGGCTGAGATTTCATCTGTGACACTGCTCATTGTTTGTGAGTGACAGTGGGACATTTTATACAAAGGTAGCTGGAAGCAGCACAAAAACAGCCTTAGGGGCTGGGAGGCAGTGGGGAGGCCAGGTAGAAAGAACAGGGTGGTGCTGTGGAGAGGAGGAAAAGCCCAAGTGGAGGCCCAAGGACCGCTTGTTCTCATGGTAGTGCCTATAATACTGGGAAACAGACTGTGAATTTCAAAGACATGGGGCATTTTATCCACAATCTTTTTGACTAAGAGTGAATTACCTATTGAACAGCAGGAAAAACAATGTTGGCAGTCTTTCTAATGAAGTTGATGGGTCATATCCCGCAGAGAAACTGGAGAGCACAGTTGGAGCCCTCTCTCTGCTTCCTTGTCAAGGCTTACCAGAGACACCCCACAGCAATTTGTGAGCAGGCCACATGATTATGATCAGAATTTCTATTTCTTCCTAAACTACTACTAAAATAGTAAAAGTTTTCTTTGGAGACTTTTTTCTAGCAATGCCAAAAGCTAGCTTCTTGGAAGAATCAGAATAGGTCTCTAGGGATATTTTCCTGTAGTTATAGATATGGCAAAATGACATGGGAAAGATAATCATAGAGTACTCTCAATTTCATCACAATAGCCACTTATTGGATTAAAACTAGTCTCAGTGCAAATCAATGGCTATTGAGGTCTGGACTCAGGTCAATGTCTTATTCCTTCCATACATGTACTAACTGGGCCCAACAGCATTGGGCTTCTGAGAGCAGATGAGACCAGGCTCATTTACCATATTATGGCAATAGGTAGTAGCCCACTCCAAAGACCCTACAATTGAGATACGTGGAGTGCTATGACTGAAGGTGGGGGCTCAGCTCAGCTGCCTATTGGTTGGGTGACCTTGGATAAGTAAGTCACTTTTTTCTCTATTCCTCAGTTTCTCATTCATGCCAAGGGAGTGCTGCTGTTCCAATCTCATTTGTACAGTGCTTAAGGGAATTACAAGAGAGAAAAAAAATGTGGCTTGGACATCAGAAAAGGCAGCACCTTCCTTTACTTTTAAGGAACATAGATTAAGGCAAAGAATAACTCTATCTGGGTGCCTTTTCAGACTTACATAACTGCTCAAGATGGCTATACTGCTCTGGTCTCTGTGGCAAAGGCTGAGAGTGCACTTCCAAGGGGTACTTAGAAGGCTCTGAGTCAGGAATGAAGTGTTTACTCAAAGTCCTCTCTTAAAAATCAGGGGCTAATACTGTGCCCTCTTTGGGTTGGTGTGATGAGCATGCCAAAGCTATGTTGGGGCATGGAGAAATAATATACGCATGCATGTACCATAGTAAATGCAAACAGACAGGGAGGAAAAGTGAAAAGAAAGAATGACAGTGTGGCTTATGGAAAGTTGTCTTTTAGCACCTGACTGGCCCATTTTTTTATTCATTTTACATTCCCTTCCTTTCTGTGAGTTAGGTCATAGAATATATTCCCTTTGCAGTGACCAAAACACTTATTGTCTTCTGTCTGGCAAACATATATTGAATAAATGTGTCTTGATGTAATAGAGAAGGCATATGGCCTTTCCATATTTTTTTCCTTGAAGGTAAAGCCTAAAGGAGCTATTTCTAAGATTAGTATGCCATACACAGACTAGAAAACAGCTGTTGCTTCCATGTAAACTCCAGCATTCTTAAAATAGATGAGAGAAAAGCAGTGTTTACTTTTCTTTTGGATGCCATTCCTATTTTTAAAATGTCTTTACAGGATGTTGTAAGAGCAATTCTTAGGAATAGGAAAGATTTCAAAGGCCATAGGTGACTTTCAAGTTAGCATTTCATCATCTTATACTGATTCCTATAACAGTTTCTCTTTCATTTCAATTCTTCTGTATTTAAATTGTTTGATTTTTCATAAGCCTAAATTTTGTTTCTCAAATGAGAGTCTTAGTCAAGGTATTCCCTAAGGCCCCTTCCATATTCAACTTTCTGTGGTTTTGTGACTTTAAGAAGAATAGCATAAGAAGTCAGAACTGGAAAAAGTTGGATTAGAGGGGTGGAATTACTACTAGAAATCTGTCCCTGTTAGAAATCATGTTTGTTGCTTCTCTAACATGATGGCATTCCAGTGTTATTCAATCATATTTGTAAGTCTTTTATGCCACTGGTTCATGTTTGCTTGAGTACTTAGGCAGAACAGTAGATCTTCTGCCTTTAAACAATGTTTGTGTTGCTCTTTTAACAAATACATAATCAGTGCTGGGAAAATGAATATAGTAGATATAATTTCTTCAGTGAAGGACTCAGAAAACCTAGCTAGAATTAGCACAGTGCAAGCTGCATCCTACAGGTTGTTATAGATAGACAGCCCTTTACATTTTCATTGTCCCATAGAAAGGGAAGCTTGGGCAAGGCATGCTGGGATACATTACAGCTCAGGCTGCAAGTGGGCCGCTTGATTTCCTTATATGCCAAGTATGAGAATGACCGTACAGTGGCTTTGGGGTTCCAGAAGACTGAGACTGGGTAACAGCTTTTCAAGGAGCTTGCATGGCCTTGCTGATATCACCTGGAGACATTGAGCTGATCTAACTGGAGAGGAAGTCACCAAATACATCCTGTTCCCTACCAGTCAGCTTGAAGTGTGTTATAAGCATCAGGTACCTAGTACTATCTCCAAAGATCTTCTATAGGAAGTTGCTTGGATGACATCAACACATTTTCCTTTCTCCAACTTTCTCCCAGACAAATTGCCTTTAGTGTTTATTTTCTAATATATTATGCTGCTATTAAAATATTAGTATATTTACATGTTTAATGTTTTCATTTTTAATAGCAGTTCCATTTGACTGAGTCTTGTATTTTAAATTATATCTAGGGGTACATTGCTGATAGAGATTGTGTGTGTGTTTGCATGTCTGCCTATGTATGTTCTTTGTCCTCACCACAGAGTAAATTCATTAAAAATCCTCAACAGATTCTTGTAAATTGACAGAATAATACATGCTGTGCCAAAAGGATTTCACATAAATATAATAAAATGAAGTAGTTTGGATTTGAGCAATCTGTGGTCTCCTTATCATTGTAAATAAAATAATTCTCTTCTTACATTTTGGCTTTCTCCCAGTCACTGTTGAGAAACATGTGATCTCCTGTCTCCTTTCCTAAGGATCAAACAAAGGATCAAAACTTCATTCTCAGGTAAGCCTGGATTAAGAAGTTCCTGGAGAACTTTATGTAGTCTCTCAAATAACTGTCAGGCTTTGTGATGAAATTGCTGTAAGTTCAGTTACATCTCTGCTGATAGCTACAAATTTCTAAGCTTAAAGTTAACTTTTAACTGAATAGGTAAAAAAATATAAAAAACCTTAAACATGGCCCTGGCTCTGGTATAACATTTTAAAGATGACAATGCATCTTTTCCAGAGTGCTTTTATATTTATTTCTACTATCATGTATGAAAGCTCCACCCACACCTATCTCTACTAATACTTAATTATGGGATAGTCTTTTGAGTGATATTGATTTTCACAGCTCTGCTATGACTTCACACTGTGGTTCTAGCTTGTATTTTCACAATGTTGTAATTTTATAATTATATTATGTATCTTTTATGTGCTTATTTTCTCTCTGAATATTGTCTTGAAGTGTGTTCATATCCTTTGCACATTTTTATTCGTATTTTTCAACTGCAGAGCATTGAGAATTCTTTACACAGTCTAAATATAAAGTACTGGAGTATATGTACACATATTTTAAAGACATATGATATAATAATTGTAATTTTCTCTAAACATTCATCTTGTCATATCATACTTTTAGTGGAATCTTGAGAAAGACAAAAAAATTTAAGCTTGGTGGCATTACATATAATGATTTATACACATATGTGTATATCATTCTTTCAGTAGCAGTTCTACGAACTCTTTGCCAAATCCAAAGTCTTTTAGGTTTCCTCCTAAAGTCATACTCTAGAAATTCTACAGTTTTAAGTTTTATATTTGGGCCTATGATTCATTTTCTTCATTTTTGGATATGTTATGTGTTAAAATTATTTTTTTTGTATGTGAGTATCCCATTGTTGGAGCATTATTACCTAAAAATGTTTTCCTTTCTCCACTAAATCACTTCTTTCCCTTTTAAAAATTAATTGGTCATGTATTTGTGAGTCTATATTTGGACTTTATTCTGTTTCTTTGTTGAAAATTTATACAAATACCACGCTGTGTTGATTCCTGTAGCTTTACACTAAGTCTGATGGTAAAACAGCTTAAATATTCCTAATTTTTGGCATCTCTTGAAATTCCTTTGGCTGCTTTCAGTTCCTTGTAAATCCATATGAATTTTAAAATTAATCTGTCAATTTTCAAAAATATATTTCAGAAATTTGCAATGAGTTTATATTGAATATATTGTTCAAATGAGAGAGAATTAACATCTTGATATTTGGGTCTTTCACACCTTTTATGAGATATTTTCCTATGTATTTAATATTTTATGCTATTATCAATTGCATTTTAGATGATTTATTATTTGATGTTTACAAGTATTTTTTCTGTATGTAGGTCTATGCACCATGTAATTTCTGGGAGCTCAAGTAGATCAGAAAATGGCATCAGATCCCCTGGAACTGTAGTTATGGGTGGTTATCAGCCATTATGTGTGTGCTGGGAATCGGATCCAAGTTCTCTGCAAGAGCTCTAAAATACTCAGCCATCTCTCTTCAACTCTTTATAAATGGGATTTTAATTTCATTTTTTTATTGCTTTTAGTGATATATATCAAAACGCTTTATTTTTCTGTATGGATCTCTTTATGTATAGTCCTCACACATTTGCTTTCAATTCTGGTGGTGTTTTATGGATTCTCTTGCATTTTCTAAATATTTTATCAGGTTACAAAGGAAGGTAAATACCTTCTTCTTTAACTTCTTCCTTTCCAATTTGAAAGCTTTTATGTTTTTTAAAAATTTAGTTTCTATTAAGCTTTGGCTAGAACATCTATTACATAGTTGACTAAAAGTGATGTGTATAGGAACTGGAGAAATAGCTCAAGAGTTCAGAGCATTTGTTGCTTTTGTAGAAGACCGCATGGTATCTTATAACTGCTTGTAGCTCCAGGAAGCCTGATGCCCCCTTCTCCCCTCCATATGGATTTATATAGGTATGTGGTATACTTACATGCATGCAGGTAAATGCTCCTACACATAAAATTAATCTTTTTAAAAAGGTAATAGAATTGGGCACTATTGTCTTTTTCATAGCTTTAAAGGGAATGCAGCTGATTTTTTGTTTAGTCATGTGTTAGTTGCACATTGAAATGTTTTGAGACAATATAATTACATAATTTTCCCTTCTTTTTCCTCCCTTCAAACTTGTTCATATAATCCTCCTTGATCTCTTTCAAATTCATATCCTCTTTCTTCATTAGTTGTTACTTACATATATGTATATATATATACACATCTATATTCCTAAATACCTATATACAACCTGCTCTTTCTATGTAATGTTATTATGTATATATTGTTATATATAAATATATACATATAATGTCATATGTATATACTTTTAGGGCTGACCATTTGGTATTGGATAGCCATTCTGTGTACTCTTCCCTGGGGAAGATTATTTCTCCTACTCCCAGTATTCTTTGATTGGTTGTGGTTTTCTGTAATGGTCTCTGCTGCAAAAAGTGAAGTGAGGACTACACTTGTTTGTAGACATAAGGACAAATATTTAGAATGTAGTTAGAGATTATGTTGGTTTACTAGAATGACAGTTGTAGATTTTCCTTCAATATCCATAATTTACTATCCCTAGATAGTTAGTAGGTTTCCAGTAGCAGTAATGATTTCCCTCTTGTTGAGTGAGTCTGAGGGTTTTAAGTCCAAATAGAGAGCTATTGGTTATCAGCAAGGTATGTGTAACACTACTGTATCTTTAGAGTTATCATGGTGCCATGATGGTCAATGTTGTGGTTCGTAGATTTCATAACTGGGATAGGACTGTTGATTGCTCCCCTCTTTTGGAATTTTACATGTCATCTTCTGATACTATGAAAGCTAGTTCTCAGAGAGGAGGCATTCAGGTCTGTTACAGCTCACAGTCTCTGGGCCCTGTGTCTGAAGTGTATGATGTCTTCAGCAGTAGGTATTTGCCTTCCACCTCTGGGGTTAATGAAGGGCATGTTTTTACTATCTCTTGGATAACCCTAACCAACAACTTAAAAGAGGACTTTTCAGGCCTAATGTTGGTGGAGGGGTGGCCTCTAATTAGGGAGGAAGGAGGGCAAAAAATATAAAATGAGAAAAGAAGCTATAATAATAGTAAGGGTATCTTCAAAAGTCATGAGGAACCATGCTATCAACTATCTATCTAAAATACCTTTAATACATGTAAGTTGGTATATAAATATACATATATACTTTAAATGAATTTTTCATCTGGGATGACAATGCTCCCTCCAAGAGCCACAGAACATCTAACAAAAATGGCAAAACCAGGCCTGAGAAACTGCAAGGTATTTATGGATGCCCCTCATCATTCTAAGGAATCTTATTCATTTGCTGACAGTTTTTCTTCTTTAAATTCAGAAATGATGTGAAATTTTCTCAAATGCTTCTCTAGGACTTTTCAAATGAATATTAATATTAATATTATGGAATATAAATGAAATAATAATATAATAATAAATAAATAATCTGCATAGACAGGAAGATCTCTGTGTGTTCAAGGCCAGCCTGGTCTACATAGTGAATTCTAGAACAGCCAGGGCTACACAGAATGACCTTGTCTCAAAAACTCAAAACAAATAAACAGAAACAAAAATTGTTAAAGCAACTCTTCATTTCCTTGTCAATAAGACTTAGTCACTGTGTACATTTTGTTAAATGAGTTTTCTTCAAATTTTGTTCCAAATTTTTATCTATGTAAATGATTACATCATTCATAGTTGCCTTCTTTTATAATGTTTATATGGTTTTGGTACCATACCTCATAGGAAGGGTTGGTAAGTGCTGTGGGACAATGTCTTGTGCCCTGTAAAGGTTTGCCAGTTGTACTGGTTTAATAAAATGCTGATTGGCCAGTAACCAGGCAGGAAGTATAGGTGGGACAACCAGAACAGGAGAATTCTGGGAAGAGGAAAACCTGATTCTGCAATCGTCACCTAGATGCAGAGGAAGCAAGATGAGAATTCCTCGCTGATAAAAGGTACCAAGCCACGTGGCTGACACAGACAAGAATTATGGGTTAATGTAAAATGTAAGAGTTAATAAGAAGCCTGAGCTAATAGACCAATCAGTTTATAATTAATGTAGACCTCTGTGTGTTTCTTTGGGGCTGAATAGCTGCAGGGTTGGGCAGGCAGAAACCTCTGTCAAAAGATAAGTATTGCATTTTTTGCAAATGTATAAAATATTTCTATAGAATTAGAATTATTTTGTGACAGTATTGACTAAATTCATCAGCAAAGCTATCTGTACCTTTAGCTACAAGTTGAATTTTTTCAGTAGAGACAAGGCAATTCTCATTATCCATTGTTTCTTGAGTGTAATTTTATACTTTGTATCTTCCATTGAATTTGTTGATTTCATCAAATAAAAATTATTTTTTTCTATTACTTTAAAGGTGATGAACATAATGTAATAAAATTATCCAGGGCTGAAATGATGGTTCATTGGTTAAGAGGGCTTGCTGTCCTTGCAGAGGACCTGTATTTGATTCCAAGTACTCTCATGGTGACTCACAATTCTTAATTTTCTCTTTGTTTTATTTATTTATTTACTTAAGGTGCACTGGTTCTTTGCCTGTATATACTCTGTATGAAGGTTTCAGATTCCCTGGAACTGGAGTTACAGACATTTGTGGGTGCTGGGAATTGAACCTGAGTCCTCTGGAAGAGTAGCCAGTGATCTTAACAACCCAGCCATCTCTCCGGCCTTCACTATGGTTTCTAACTCCAGTTACAGAGGAGATAATGCCGTCTTCTGTCTTCCACAGGCACTGCACACACATTGGTGCACAACCATACATGAAAGGCAAACACTTGTATATATAATATAAAATTATAATAAACATTTAAAAATTATTTGTAAAGTCTCTTACTATCCTTTTACCACATATACAATTTCTAGAGTATCTACTATTTCATTTCATATGATGATAATTTGTATATTCTCTTTATTTTCCTGATTAATAATAAGCAGAGGTAATTGATATATTGAAATAGAAAGATTTTACTTTCCTGTGTTAATTTTTCTGTTTCATAAATTTTTTTCATTGTTATTTTTTATTTAATTTTTTTCTGCTTAATTTAACTTGTTTCCTTTCCTTAGTTATCTAAGACAGACACTAAGATCATTGATTTGAGACCTTCCTTCAAAGTAATTGGCATCTAATTTCAATGTGTATGACACTTTCACTTTCATTTAATTCAAAATACATTCTAATTTCTCTTTTAATTGCTTCTTTGAACTATGAGTTATTCAGACAAGTATTACTAAGTTACTAAAATTTTAGGGTTTTTCCAGAGATACTTTCAGTATTTATTTTCAAGAAAATTCCACTGTAGTCAAAGAATATGCTTTTTATGACTTGCATCCTTTAAAATTAACTGCTTGTTTCATAGTGCAAAATGGTGTACTCTGGCAAATATTCCCCTTGGATTTGAAAAGAATATGTTTCACTATTTTGGGATGGAAACTTTCATAACTGTCAATTAAATCAGCAAGAATAAAATTAGTGTTCAAATGCATATTGTTGTTAATTGCTTTACTTTTTCTAACAGCTATACAGAGTTGTAGTATATGTACATATAAATAGTATAGCATGTAATCTTTTACATTCCTGAATTTTAAATCTTATTATTAAATGAAAAAATATTTAGACAGTAAACTCTTAGTAAATTCACTTCTAAATAATTATGACATGGTCTTAATTATCTCTGGTATTGTTTTGTTCATAAAAGTACTTTTTCTTACTTTAATATAGCCATTTCATCTTCATTTTGATTAGTATTGGCACTTTTTCATTATTTTATTTTTATCAGTTTTGCATCATTAAAATACACTGAAATTATTGCTCTTCAACTTCATCTGCATAATGTTTGCCTTTTTCTGACATATTCAGATTTCTTATATGTTATTTAATTATTAATGTTGTTAGGTTTAATCTTTCATCTTACTTTTGTTTTCTATTTGACAATTCTGAGTTTTGTTTCTCCCTTTTTTACCTCCTTTTAATTTATAATTTCAAAACCTCTTCCATTTTCTTTCCATTGGTAGCTTATTAGTAGTTGCTTCAGGATTTACAGTGGTGATGTTATTGTCTCATTATAGTCTGCCTTAATGTGACATTATACTACTTCAACTATATTAAAAAAGTTT
Source organism: Ondatra zibethicus (assembly GCA_004026605.1). Lineage (NCBI taxonomy): Eukaryota > Metazoa > Chordata > Mammalia > Rodentia > Cricetidae > Ondatra > Ondatra zibethicus. Next base: position 194 of record PVIU01026969.1, on the reverse strand, counting down.
TAAAATACATTTAATGTTTTCCCCTCCACCCCAGCCCTTGTGCTATTATGTGACTCCTAACAGAGGATTCGGATGTTGTCTCTGACTCATTTGACTGCTTTTTTTATTCTTTTATTTTTCATTCAAAAAAATTTATACTTCCTCCCCTTCTCCCAGCCCCCTCCCATTTCTCCAATAACCCTCCTCCCTCCCCC
>PVIU01026968.1:0-21069 GCA_004026605.1 Ondatra zibethicus | reverse complement strand
AAGAGACTGAGAAACAGAAGGGAGAGATGGGCAGGGCTCAGGGTTCAGTGCTAGTAAGACCTTCATTACTTTTCTCCACTAGCAGCCTGCACTTTACAGATCTGTAAAAGTTCATCAGTAGAAAGGAGTTTCCTTGTTTATTGAATCTTTATTTCTCTACATCCACCAGATGATGTGTGTGATGTCTTCAGGAACAGCATCTTAACTCTATAGTTGTGGTGGGTAAGCAAGAGTGATGACCATAGACTGACTTGCTATGGGTGCCTCTTGAGCCTCCCTGATCAATAGCTCATAGGGAGGTAAAACCTGAAAATACAAAAATCTGAACTCAATTACAGTATTTATTCTCATATTCTAATGTGAGTAAAGAAAATCCAGAGTTGGAAACTTGAAGGTTGGTTACAAATTAAGAAACCATTGTTAGTCTTGCTGTGGTGATGATGATATTACATTTAAATATGTCCTCAATGTAGCTGGGATGATGCTCAGTGCTTAAGAGCACTGGTTTTGTAAGGACATGGAAAATTTTAAGAAACTTTGCTTGATCAGGAACTGGTTAAGGCACTGTGTTCAAGCAACTTTGCAGCATAAATAGTTAGCTGGAAAAATGCAAACAGATTGTCCCTAGCGGCTAGAACCCTGCCAACATCCAGCTTTGTGGTCTAGACAGAAGCAGGAGTAAATGCACAGTGGGAGGTCAGGAGGACATGCACAAAAGCAGAAGTAGTTACTTAAAGGAGGAAAAGGGTATGCAAAAGTAGCCCACACCCTCCATTTAGCAAGACCAACCCCCTTGACCCAAAATAAACCTGGCTTGTGGTTTTTGTCTATATATGTCAACCCCAAATGAGAAACAGGGGCTCTCCTCCCTACTGCGCTGCATTGTGAGTAGTGGATGAGTCCCCAGCCTGGCTGAATAGCATGCTGAATAAACTTTGCTTTTGCATTCTGGACTGGTTGAATTCTGGTGATGGTCTCTCTGGGAGTCTCAACTTGGGCACAACAGTTTCTTACCCAGAAAATCTGTTTCGTCATCCCTAGAACCTATATCACTCTCACAGCTGTGGGTAAATCCAGTCCCAGGAGGATCTGATGCTGTTTTCTAACATCTGAGGGCACTGCAGGCTCTTGATGCACAAACAACCATGCAGTCAAAACACCCATATACACATAAAAATAAAATTAAAAAACAATGTATTCACTTAATATCTAGAGGTGCCAATTGAAACATTTATATATGGAATAATATGCAAGAATGTTTTATCAAAATAAGATGAGGACAATACATGAGGTTTAAAAATAAAAATTAAAGGATTTGTCCCCAAAACAGTAAGTTTTAATTATTGTATTTTGCTTTGTTTTTAGATTTTTAAATTTCATTATATCAGTTACCTAGTATTCTTTTCTCCCTCCAGAGCCTCCCATGTACCTATTACCTTATTTTTGAAATAATAGCCTCTTTTTAACTATTGGCATGTGTGTGTGTGTGTGTGTACTTTAGGGAAACTTTGAGATTACAAAGAGACTGGATATGTTAGAGATATTTGGGGATTTTAGAGAGAGAGGCTATGGGTATTTTAGAGATTGAAGTTGTAAAGTGTTTGAAATGTGAAGATATTTGGACTTGCCAGGTTGGTGTGAAACTATAGTTATCAATTTAGGAAGTAAATATTTAAAGTCAAACCTTCTAAAACAGTACAAAGTAATTACATACTAATTGGATTATTAAATGCTGAGGAAGGGTGGTAGGAATATACCAAATGTCTTTGTTTTAGTAATTATATTTCTACAAAAGCAGAAACTTTATTAACAGTAAAAGTATTGCAGTCCATATAACATAATGAAATCACACAATGTAGCACACAACATTTGTAAGCACTGCTAGAAACACCTCAAACTGATTGCCAGTCATCATATGTTCTGAATAATTCCATCACCTCACCCATTTTCATAATATATGGGTTCTTTGCATTCTTAAAAGAAGAAACTAATAACTTACAAACCTTCACCAGTCTGTTTTAACGTTGTTATCCTTTAGAATGAGTCATGGTCTCCTGTTTTCTAGGACTCATTAGGAGTAAACTGTCAATTTCAAATAAAACCTAAGAGAACAACTTTAAGAAAACACTCTGTTGGATAATTACTGCTATGTGAGGGAGGAATACCTAGTTTACATGTTATTTCACACACAGTTTTCTACTTTCTACCTAATAGAATGCAAGAACTTTATCATACCACATTGTGTTTTCTTAAGCTACTATAATTTGATGGTATTTGCACAGTATATATTCCTATACATTTTAATTACCCTAAGCAATAGAATGTTGAAAAGGTTCTTAATTCATTTCCTCTCGGTGTGATATTTCACTCTTCAAATTAATTTTCTAACATCAATATGGAAAAAATTAAAGTAAATTTTCAAATTCCTTAAATGTATTATTAAATATAGAAGATTTCAAGAGAAGGAAGAAAGATTAAAATACCTCAAGTTATAAACAGGCATGATTAATTACCCATAAATATACTACCATTGCTTAGTAGCAAACTTGTAAATTAATCTATAAGTTGCTTATGGATTAGTAGTAGACAACAGCATCTGTATGTGTGTGTGTGTTATAGAATTGAGGATAAAACTCAAGTCTCATGTATGTTCAACGAGTATTACTTTAAAAAGCTGCTTTTTAAATCCTTATCACATGTGTGAGTGTGTGGTTATATGTCTGTCTCTCTGTCTGACTGTCTCTCTGTGGTACAGAAAGAGAATCTTATATGTATATGTGGATGTGTTTTTAGGCTCATAAATGAGACTTGTGTGTAATGCTACAAACAAAGCAACATTATACAACTAGAACATACTGGGAGAGAAAACTGCAGGGATACAGGAAGCGTTCTATTCATTGAAAATGTGTAATGTTTACAGCACCAGAAAACTATAATACATGCAAAGAATTAAAGTTTCAGAAGGCAACAATTATTATTTTCACAAGTACTGCACCGGTATTTTGTCAAGTCTACTTTGCAGCCTATGTGTAACTGAGATAAATCACTGTAAGAATTCTCTTTCCATTGTGCATGTCTATATATATATATTTTTGTTCTGGCAGCAGCCATGTGTTTACATGAAAGACATTTGAGAAAATGGGATGCCAACTCTCACAGCCGCCCTTTGCACATTTCCCATGGAAGGTGTACAGTGCACCGGAAATTGGCCGCTCTGCAGTTTTCCCTTTGGGGACGGCTTGTCCTTCACACTTATGGACGTGTACTAGAAAAATAAGATGTTGACCCTGCCTGGCTCATAGAATTCAGTGTCTGACTGTGCGTGGATGAGAAAATAGAAGGCCATGGGGAAATGAATAAAAACAATTACCAATATTGTTCACTTCAAACAAACTGTGCTTTGAATTTTGTCTATTTATACTTCCTTTGTGAAAAAGAAAGAAGTTTCCATAACATTTGGGCAAACTGAACTTAAAATTGCAAAATTTAAATGCTAAGATATTAGTATAACAAAATAGGAAAGCTTGTTTCAGTTTTCTGACTAAGGGATTTTTCAGATAATCATTTTTCCTATATGTTAAAATTTATGAGTTTGTGTTCAAATTAAAATTTTTGTTACACTTTACAATGAAACAAGATAGTTAAATTCTCATGATTAATAAGCAGAGTAACATTTGTGTTGTGATTCAGATTATGTTAGAGAATAAGCTCAGGATCTTTTAATAAAAAAGATAATTCTATTATTAGGCTCTGAATTATTGCTTCATAACAAAATGTGACATTTAACTGATTAAATGTGGTTTTACAAATAAAATGATCTTCACACAAATATCACACCAGAATCTGAAGTCCAAGTCTAGAATTGACAAGTTCGTGTTGAGGATCTTGGCCAATCTGACAGAGTGTGATTCTTGTGTTATTTATAAATCTGTCTATTACACTAATTTCTGAATCATTTGTAGTTTATTGCTCAAATTATTTGTTTTCCTTGAGTTTGCAGTGCACAGTTATCATAAAGCACATGGTGTTGGTGGAGCGTGACACCTGTTTAATTCAAATGGATAGAAAAATGAATTTCTCCTTGCATCTAAATAGTGTTAAAAGGAAGTAAACTGCAGCCTCTGTACTTCCTGATTGCTCTGTGTTCTTCACTGCCTGGATGAGCAGTGGCAGCCAATGTTACAAGGGCAAGCTTTGAAAGTGATGTCTGTGCTACATACGTCTTAAATCTTCAGTAATGACATTCTTTGACAAATATACTTAATTCATTGTACTTATTTAATGTTAAATAGTTATTTTGCATACATTCTACTTCAGTAGGCTGTTTTATAGTCACCGACATTTAACTCACACGAAGGTGACCTGGACACTACCAGTCTGCAAGGTACTGGTGGACCACACTCCAGAGCTCTTGCCTTTGATTCTTCCATGCCAAATGATCACATGTATAGCTAGAGTCATCTCAGCAGCCCTGAAAGCTTTACTATGTATCAGAGCTCAGCCCTACACATATAACTTGACAGACTGTGGACTAAATAGCAACCAGAGATGCTGGCATACTTCAGCCCCCAGTTCACAGCACAGACCTTCAGAGCAGCTCTAGTGCAGAGATGACTTGCCTGACTATTTGTCTCCAGAAATGTCACAGTAGGAATCTCATTGTGTTTGTCACTGCAGCCACTACACCTGGATTTTCACCAAATGCTGTGTATCAGAAATCAGTTCTTCATGTTTATCATGCAGACTCTTTACTCATAGTCTCCTCTCTGACTATGAAATTTAGCCTGTTTCTAAAAATTCAATGGACATTTTATTTGCTGCTTTTTTGAGCCAGATCAAAATTTTTGATGTGGAACTGACTCTGTATGCTGTGAATATGTTTTATTATTATTGGTTAATAAAGAAGCTTCTTTGGCCTATGGCAGGGCAGAATATAGCAAGGAAGGAAATCTAAGCAGAGATAGAGGAGGAAAGTAGGTAGAGCCAGAGAGAAGCCATATAACTGCTGAAGGAGAAAGATGCCAGAGGCTTACTGGTAAACCACAGCCTCATGGTGATACACAGGTTAACAGAAATGGGTTAATTTAGAAAATAAGAGCTAGCTAGAAATATGCCTGAGATATTGGCCAAACAGTGTGTAATTAATACAGCTTTTTGTGATTATTTAGGTCAGGGTGGCTGGGAAATCAATGTGCAGTCTCCATTTACAAAATTGACTAGAACTTACAGCAATTCTACTGATTCAGCATCCAGAGTTATGCAATTACCAGATTGGATCCACCTTCCCAAATAACATATCATTTTAACAAAGACTCTAATTTTAATTTTATGACAAATATAACAGTAATTGCACTACATAACATATTAGTTTTCTTTTACTATTTTAAAATCATACTTTGTTTAAATTAATGTACTTTATATTTATCAGCTATTACAAAACTTGTCTCAGCATTCACAATTACATTACATAATAATATAATAGACATTACCACCATCAAGAATATAAAATAAAATTCATATAAAACAAATTAATTCACTTTAAGTATTTGAATGAATTTGTATGAGTCTAAGTAGAGGAAAAAATTTTCATTACACAGTAACAATTCACATATCTTTATACCTTTCATAATAATAAACCTAAATATTAGCAATAATTGAATTTATGAAAGATTACACACTCAAAGATAAGGCTAACATGTTAGATATAAAAAGGAAAAAAAATACACTGTGACATGATTACTGGGTATAGTTGCAATGGCATTTTTTCACAGGAAGGAGGTATAATCACTTGAAAATTCAAAGTGCAGCAGGAAGATCTATATGCGTGTGAGACCATGATGCTCTACAAGAGGTAGTTCCAGGACAAGAACAAAAGCAATACAGAGAAATCCTTTTGGAAAAACAAAAACCAAACAAACGAATAAAAAGCAAATGAAACGTGTTGGTATAACTTTTGTTTTCAGAATCTCAATAAGAAAATATGAACTCTATTTTATTTGGTAAAATATAACATAATTTGGACCTATTATAATATATTTTGGTATCTTGGTTTGACACATTTTCCCTTTAAATTTTTGACTTGGTCACCAATGCCCTTTTCTACAGTTGGTTAAGTTGGTGTAATGATTTCTCCTAATTCCTAGGCATGATCTCACAACGCACCCATTAAGTGCACATGAAATAGTAACAGTTGCTCACTGAGGACCCTATTGCTTCCCAACATCCATTCTACACACTAATGAAGACATAACACAATGATATACAAAAAGGCAACTTGAAATATACAATTCATAGTTTTGAGGTTCTGATAAGTTTTCCAAATGCAGGTATACCGTATACACAAGCAATTCTTACTCCTTCCCTGCCATTTATTCTTTGCTTGTAGGCAAGTAGCCTGAGATATTGTCAGTTCAAGAGCAAAATGTTGTATCCTAAAAACAATAGATTTGATGTGATGGGTTAGCTCACACTGGTTCAGCCAGCACTACCATTTTTTTGAGAAAAAGCATCTCTTTCAGTGCACACTACTGAACTTTGCTCTATTTAATCCTTTACTGCCTCACAATGGAAAACTCAGAAGATGCTTCCTTTTAAAATGCTTCATAGGTGCTATTTTTTACATGCCAGAACATCTGAGAAATGAACATAGTATAGTCTGTGGAGTAATTCCTTAGTTTCTCTAATAGATAAATAATTTACATGATAGCGTAAAAATTCAATGACTAATCATATCACTAAACATGTATAAAGCTGTTGGAAGAAGGGCTGCTTGTTTGTCCCGGCCGCCCAGAACCAAAATAATCACACAGAAACTATATTAATTAAAACACTGCTTGGCCCATTATCTCTAGCTTCTTATTGTCTAACTCTTATATTAATTTAACCCATTTCTATTAATCTGTATATCACCACGTGGCAGTAGCTTACCAGCAAAGTTTCAACATGTCTGACTCTGGCGGCTCCATGGCTTTCTCCGACTCCATTCTTCTTCCTCCCAGCATACAGCCTAGCTTTCCCTGCCTAGTTCAGGTCTTCCCTGCCATAGGCTCAAAACAGTTCTTTATTAACCAATGAAAGCAACACATAGACAGAAGGACATCCTACACCATTAAAAACATGATTGAATTATTTAAGGTAAAATAAATATTAGTTGATGAATAATATCAAAGCTATGTAAACACAGAAAAATTTTAAAAAATAACTAGAAGTCTAATGATCCCTACCAGCATTGTATTTCCTTACCAATGCACACAGTGCTTCAAAATGCCCTCTGTGTGACATGTAGTTCCAACAATTATAGTTGCTTCATTTATATTTTCATAAAGTCATGTACATGTTCTACTATTTCAGAACTATATATTCATAAGATCCAATGTATAAAGAGTTCCAAGCAAACTCCTTGGCCACTCATCGTACAGTCCTTGTAAGGATAATTTATAGAGTGAGCCTGTACTTACAATTCTCAATTCTTATAACAAGAAGAATGAATTTTCAAATGTCTTCATGAAGAACATCCCCAAATTCACCAGGAAGCTATAGCTCAAAGAGTAAGATGAAGAAGTGAGGAGCAATTATGAGGATGTTACCCAGATAATAAAATCTACTTAATGGCATGTGATAACTTGGCTTTTGGTGATACACACAGCAGGCAGTTCTGATCTGCTTTGTGACTCTCATATGAGAAAATGAAGGTTTCAAGACATGTTTCAGAGTACGTGTTCTGAAAATAAATTTCACTGTGAAAAAAAGAGAAAGACATAAAATCTTCAGAAAAGAGACTCATCTGCCCAAAGGATTCTAAGCCTAAAACATCCCATAAAATTTATGATAGAGTTTTCTAGAGAGGTACAATAATGCCTAGTTTTTAGTTAGGTATAGTTGCTTCAATTTATAAAATTCAATGATTCTAACTGGGTAGAAAATCCTTGTATCCGCTAAGTCAAAGGCCAAGAAGAAATAAGAAATCAATAAAGCATAATGACAGAGAAGACAGTCTAGAAGGTTGAATTTATGATTGTACATAATTAGCATTGTAGAGGTCTTTTTTCATACATAATTAGTAGTTTTGTGACAGGTTGATTATGACATTTTAACCATAGAGTTCCCTTTATTTGTCCTTAACAAGAACTTTAATTTATGTGACAGCTTCATTTTCTTAGGTATTAATTTGATTTTTCCCTAAAGATTAAATCCTATTCAAATCATGGCAAAAATGCCTTTCTACAGTTTTCATTTCTAAAGAAAAAGTATGTGATTTTACATTTTTTGATTGAATCACATTTAAAAAGCCAACCTCATGCATGTTATTTTACTAATTATAGTCATTAACTTTCTTTCTAGTGCTATATCAATCATATTTTAATTGCCCTTTCCACTCATTTTGCATGCTACCTCCTGTTCTTCCATTGGGCAGGCACAACTACAGAAATATTGCTTATATAAAAACAATTTAAGATGCAATTATCACCTACACAGCTTTCCTAGGAAAGAGACAATTCAGAATTCCTTTTATTTCCTATTTTTATTTTTATTGGAAATAGATTTTTTCCATACAATATATTACGATTATGTTTTCACCTCCCTCACATCATTTGAGAGCCTTCCTCATCTCTTTTCTCTTCAGAAACTACATCTATCTCTCCTTAAGGAATTAAAACAAACAGCAACAAACAAGTACCTGATGAATAACTCTAAAATAAATTAAAATTAGATAAAACAAACAAATTAGAATCAGAGAAAACAAACAAGCAGAAGAAAAAGTAACCAAGTAAAGCACAGCAGCTCCTATGGATGCAGAAGCACAAACATTCAACAAACAGGAATCTGATAAAAGACTCAAAACCTGAAGCTATAGTATATATGTAAAGAACCTATAGGGTTTAAAAAAGTAAAGTAGACAATGAAATAAGCAAATAAATTAATAATTGCCCTAACTACACTTTATGGGACAAAGCACTTCAAAAGATGCCATAGACAGAGTTTGTTTTGTCTTGCTCATCTTCTGCTGGACATGGGGCCTGCCCTTCAGACTCTGTCACAGAAAAATAATACTTCATTTGCAATTAGTTATCAATTTGAGACACACTCTCAATTAAGGATGCAGGGCCTGTGTCTACTTCCTCTCTCAAGGCTAGGGCCCCGTTGGGCACATATATGTGCAGACCCTATGCATGCTGCTGCTGTCGTTTTGAGTTAATATGCGTTCCAGTTATACTGTGTTTAGAAAGCCTTTTTTCCTAGGTATCCTCCATATCCCCTGGCTCTTACAATCTTTCTGCTTCCTTGTGCCCAAAGTTCTACAAATTCTGATAGGCGAAATTTGATGGAGCCATACCATTTAGGATTGTGTGTTCCAAGGTCTCCAACTATCTGCACATGGTCTGTCTGTAAGCTCTGTGTTCCCATCTACTGCTTGAGGAAACTTCTCTGATGATGGTGGAGCGGTGCACTGATCTTTTAGAGTAGCAAAATGTCCTTAGGAGTCATTTTATTGCTATGTTCCTTTATCAGAAAAATGTTATTTGGTTTGCCCTAAGTCCTAGGCCTGTCTAGTTTCATATTCTTATCCACCCAGGCAGTTTCAGGGATGGGATCCGTGCCATGGAGTGAGACATTAACCAGTAATTAGTGGTTACTCCCATAAGATTTGTGCCACTATTGGACTTGCACATCTTGTATACAGGTCACCATTGCAGATGAAGGATTTGTAGTAGTGTTGATGTTTATACTTCTTTGGTATAGCGCAGATTACCTTTCAGGACAAAGAGCACTAGTCATGCTATGGAATGTTTTTTTAAACACAGTTTTTATGGATTCTTTGGAAATTTCACACCTTGCACCCCAATCCCACACATATCCCAGTCCCACCATATCTGCCCTTTACCCTTGTGTTTATCAGCTGTAAGAGGTCCCTGGTAGAATTTTGGGGGTCACTTATGTATACTATCATATCATCTGAAAATAACAAATGTTTGACTTTTTCCTTTCCAATTTGTATCCTGTTGATCTCCTTTTGTTGTCTTATTGCTCTGTTTAGAACTTCAAGCACTATATTGAATGGATATGGAAAGAGTGCACAGTCTTGTCTTGTTCCTGATTTTAAAAGAATCACTTTGAGTTTCTCTCAAATTAATTTGAAGTTGGCTTACTGTATATTGATTTTAATATGTTTAGATATGTTTCCTGTATGCCTGATTTCTCCAAGACCTTTATTATTAAGGGGTGTTGGATTTTGTCAAAGGCTTTTTCAGCATCTAATGAGATGATCATATTTTTTTTTACTTTATATATATATTGGATTACATTAATAGATTTTTATATGTTGAACCATCTCTGCATCTCTAGGATGAAGCAAACTTGATCATGGTGGATAATTTTTAGATGTGTTTTTGAAATTGTAAGAGGGACAGAGAGAAAGAGCAAGGAAAAGAATATCTTAATAGAGCAATGCACTATGAGGTTAGGGAGAAACCTGAGGTGATGGAAATTTTTAGGAAACAACAAAGATGACTAAGGCTCCAAGAAATAGTAGAGAGGGTTACTGAACTGGCTTTCCCCTGGAAACAGATTGATGACCACCCTAATTGTCATCATGGAACCTTCATCTAGTATCTGATGGAAGCAAATGCAAAGATCCACAGCTGAGCACTGGGCCAAGCTTCCAAAGTTGAGTTGAAGAGAGAGGAGCAATGATATGAGGGGTATAATACAAGTTTATAACATTATTAGGGAAAGCTATGGTTATGTGGCATATAGTAATCTCAATACAACAATACTAAGTGATTTCAATATCTTACTCAAACAAATAGACAAGTCATCTGAACAAAACAAGCAGAGAAACATTGAGATAAATGACAATAAAAATCAAATATACTTTATAGGTCATTATAAAGCACTGCACCCAAGTGTTAAAAAGTACACATTCTTCTTTATACACATTTTTGGAGGAATCCCTCCCCCCAAAAATGATAATATTAGAATGCGAAAGAAGTCTTCAGAAATAAAGATGTAAACAACATCGTGGATTGTACTTGGCCACAGTGCAAGACAGTCAGATAGTAATGGAAAGAGAAACCACAGAAGCACTAAAATTCATGCAAACTAAACACCAGACTACTGGGATACTGGGGGATAATGGGATCAAAGAAATAACACAAGAGAAAAACCATGTCAAATGATTTTTCTGCATCTATCAAGATGATCATGCGATTTTTGTCTTGTTATTAATAAGATTTATTGCATTTACTTATGCACATATGTTGAACCAATTATGTATTGCCAGGAAAAAATCAACTTGAACATGAAGGATGAGCTTTTTCATATGTATTTGGTTTGCCAGTATATTACTGTTAGTAAGGATTTTTGGATCTCTATTTATTAGAAACACAGTATTACAGGATTTTTGTTAACTTTTGTATTATTATCAAAGTTTATTATTATTATGACTAATATTTTTTCTGTTTGCTTACCTGGTTTGAGTATTAGAGAAATAACAGCTTCATACAACAATGTTGGAAGTATTATTATATTTATATGTTTTGAAGAGCTTTAGAAGGGTTTGTTGTAGTTCTTGGAAAATCTTGTACAATTCTGTGAATCTATTTGTGTCTGAACATTTATTTAGTGGGAGAGCTTTTTATCAATGTTTCAGTCTCTTTCTTTCTGATGAGTCTGTTTAAAATTTGGTCTCTTCTCAGTTTGGTAGTTTGAAAAAATAAAGAAATTAATCTATTTCTTTTTGACTTTCTAAAATGTTTTTAAAATATTCCCTTTTTAACATTCTATAATCTGTATTTCTTTGGTTTCTGTTTCCCTGGTTAATTTCTGAATATCTTCTTATTCCATTAACTAGGGACGAAATGTTCAAATCTATGAGCCTCTGAGGGCCTTGCCATTTAAACCACCATAGTTTCTGAAGATGGTATCTTCTTCATAGAAGCTTCCATGTGTTGCTGTGTCAAATGTATATTCCTTCTTATTTATATAGGATATTCTGTAGGAAACTGTTATAGCCATTTGATATAAAATGACATGCACTTCTGAGATTTCCATTGTTTTTGTCCAGATGACCTATGTATTGTAGAAAATGTGATATTTAATTATCCTACTGCTATTGGGTTTGTGTTAATGCATATGACTTTAATGCCATTAGTATGTTTTTTTTTATCACATTGGTTGCACTAGAGTTTAGTGCTTATTTCAATGTATTTTCAAGATGAATCCACCCTTTGTTTAGGATGATGTGCACATTTTTTTTGTCTCCTCTGATTACTTTTATTCAAGTCTATGTGGTCAGATATTAGGATGGCATTGCTTGTTTGTCTCCACTGAGCTGATAAGTTGGCTGGGAATGTTATGACTTGGAAACATAAAAGATGTGGAAAGAAGAAAGCAACAAAACATGCACCACTATTGGGAGAAAAATGCCACATTTTAGAGCATCACAAAAAGGAACATTCAACCATTACAGATATTACACGAAGGCCAAAGCAGATGACTCCTTAGAACTGACCAGTAGAGTAACAACTTGGAGGTCGCTGACAACTATCAGAGGAATGGTTTGAGTGGAGTGATGGAGAGGTTGCTAATGTAAAATGCAGTGGTGAGCAGAACGGACTTACCTGAGCATTTTCACACCCTGATGCTGTCAACACATGAATAGGTTAAGTGGCACAGGAAGTACCCAGATGTCACTGTCATAATACACCTTAAACTCAGCAGTCGCAGGAAATGACCAGGGCATCCTTCATCCAGATAGAGTCAGAATGTTCCAGGTGAAGTCTGAGAGAGTTGAAGAATGACAGACACTCAACCTGCCAGTTCATGCCGAAGTGACATGAAATGCATGGCAAGGAATACTAAGACGCATGACCAAACACCATAATCAAAGTGACTGCAATCTCAAATAACCAAATTCAGTTCAAAATTTAAATGACCTGAGAATCAGATCATACCTAAATACTGTTATTAATTATTAACATTGATGGATAAGTACATGCAGTCATATACATGATCTTTGAAGAGACTGATGATCTTTCTCACAGACCTCCTTCTGTTTTTGCAATGGGATTTTTCACAGTATAAAGACAAGCATTGCCCCCTAAGCCTTGTCATGGAAATGAAAACTGAAGATTCATACCAGAAAGACAGATACCCCTGTCATCTGACTGACTAAGGGAATGGCATTTGGCACCAGAGACACACACCATTTTAAGTTGCTTTACATCAGCCGAAGTAATGCTAGATTGGGCTGACATACTGACAGGAGGTAATAAAAATAGAAGATAAAAGAGAACTCTGCCATATACACATATGTACATTAATTTACAAACATTTACCTTTTTTTCCCTTGGTAGTACAAATATACTCTCTTGAGCTGAATTGTTCTAAATGTCAACAGCACACTGTTCATCAGAGCAGTACTGAATTAAGGATTTGTTCATATGGCTTAGGTGAAACAAAACAGAATACTTCCTGAAGCCAAGAATCTGTCAAGAATACAAAAATGTGTATATTAAAGCAAAGTATACTTAGTACACCCTTGCGTGCAGTCTTTCAATGGACTTGATTTCCTTTTTCCTCTGTTCTTATATGCCAACTTCAATGGTTTTTAAATTTATTTTTTTATTTAATTTAAGATGTATGAGTGTCTTGTCAGCATGCATCTGTGTAGACCATGTGTGTCCTGGTGCCCAGAGAGGCCAGAAAAGGGCCTCCTGGAACTGGAGCTCTGAGAGTTGTGAGAACCTGGTCGATGCTAGGAATTAGAACCAGGTCTTCTGAAAGAGCTATAAGACTCTACACCACTATACAACTTTTGCAGCCCCTTCACTAATTTTCATAATATAGAGTGCTTCATTTATTGCTGTCACCTCTGGATTTCAACATAATTAGGCATTAATGTTTCCAAAGAGTTCATAAGATAACTCGGGTTTTATTCCTTCTCAGAGATATTAACTATGACTCTATTCAGTTTCCCTCACATTCATTAATAGGATTCACACCCTAGACTTTAATCCCCTGTGAAGAAAGAAAATGCAAACTATCCTTAGTTCATACATCTTGAGAGAAGAAAATAGCCAGATTCGAGTTTATTGAAATATTTCATTATTTTAAAATATCTTTCTTTGCCAATATTGATATTTTTACGTTCATCCTGAGAAGAGAGAGCATTTGATTTTTGAAATGAAATCCCGCCACATTGTATAAACATCATGTATCATGATGGAGTGTCCGTAAAATGGCGTGTCAGGAAACTAATTTAAGTGAGAATTAATAATGAAGCAAACTGCCACATATTCTTGGCAACTTGGTATCAAGAAATTTGGACCTCAAAGCATACGATGGTTCCATCGAGACCATGAACCCAGGCACGTGCCCAGGCAATAGCCCAGGCCCAGACCTCTCCACGGTCCAGAGTGGGGATCAAATCACGCACCTCAGCCTGCCCCTCTGCCCCACCACTTTCAACTCCGCAGACCTGCCTCTGTCCACAGGACACGAACTGTTCTCCTTTTCTCTCCCGCTCCCTCCTTCTCCCTCTCATAACACAGTACACATTTGCTCACCGCAATAGTGCACATCTTCTCAGTATACAAACTGCCCAAGTTTTCTCCTCGAATCAGGGACAAAGTACCCCAGACCTGTGGGGGGGGGGAGACTCTTTATCCTACTCAGTCTATCAAGGTGCTGGGAAGGACCACGCTTCTTCCTCCAAGCCTGGGACAATTGCCCTGGGCCCTCATCTGGGTCTCTTTGCACGGTTCAGTCCACGATGAGGCTAGCAGGAATTTGTTTCGAGTTACAGAGTTGTAGCTTTTGAAATTCCCACCTGATTTGATAATGCGTATGTGCTGTCTGGGATAAAATCTAACACTGGAATGACAGACTGTTCTGTCCTGGTTGGGAATAAACAGACAGTGGTTCTAACACATCCACTTTCACTGCTGCATGGCCTTCTCAGTTTCCAGAAAATAAATATGAATATTTTCCAACAAAGGTTGCTCTCCAGGAATATTTTCTTTATCAATAATAAATAACAGTATTACTAATAAAAATTATACATCTCCCCAAACAGGGTGTTCAGACACACTTAAGCTAAACCACATCTACATTTCCCTTAGCTTGTTTATTGGAGAAGCTGACAAGACAATCCCACCAGCTGCATAGAGATTCCTATCTACAGAATGCTGAGCAGAGACTCATAAATTTCTCAGACAGTGGCATCTGGAAGTGTTCAGGACAACACCTTATGTAATATGAAATCCGTACTGCACTCTCTTGGAAACAAGACTTCAAATGGAATCAGAATATATTACAGCTGCTTATGTATAGGACATTCAGTGAATCATATAAATGCTAGAAGATAAAATCATTTCAGTTTGTTATGCTTTGGTTTTTAATCACCCCCTTTGCTTTTCTTTTGTTATGCTATATTCATTCTATTTTAATATATAACACCAGCTCTAAACGCACTAAATTTTACATTCTCTTTTTCATAGAGCAATACATGATTTCTGTAATTAACTATAATAAGATGAAAATATTTGTAACTCTGGTGTGCTTGAAATCTGTGCTGTTTATTTTATTTTTGATTATCAGACAATCTGAAATTCTATGAGAAATGCAGCCAAATACACACAAACATAAAAAAAATTCAGTCATGTGTATATATGTATATCTATATTCCCTTAAAAAGAGTAAAACAAGTTACATTTCATATCCTTGCATATAAATGATAGTTGATAATATGAATTTGCATATTATAGGAGATCAGATGTAATTGTGGACATGATAAGAGATAAATTTCCTGCTATCTTTTGCCAACCAATTTGTGACTATTTGTAACTATTAACTAAATATATCACATCATGGTTGCTTTAGATAGTGTGTTATTTGTTTCAAATAAACATATAACTAACTTAAGTTCTTATTTAACACATGACTTCTAAATGCACATCATTGACTAACTCATTCTTTGAGTTTAGCTATATTAAATTTAATGCATAAAAAATGAAAATGTGTAGGAAATGGTATTTTCTTTACCAATAATAAATAAAATTAATGACATTTTACATAGCACAAACTTTGGTCAAACTTTGGTCATTTTCAATTTTCTTTGTATTTTTTTCTGCTCTAACTTTTATTACTAATTTGATTTTGCTTGCTCTAATAGTAGGTTGTTCTTATTACAGTGTACATGGATGTAAGCTGTGTGTACTTTTAATAGAGCTTTCTTATCTTATAATATATGTTTTATTGTATTCATTTCCTTTTTCACATAATTTCATTATTGATTGATTCTTGGAGGAATTGCTTAACATGTACCCAAATTCCACTCATTTCCCTGTCCCTCCATATCCACCCTTCACCCTTATAGCATCTTCCCCAAAAGATAATTTAAAAAAATTAGTATCAACCCAAAACAAACCAAGCAAGCAAGCAAACAAACAAACAAACAAAACCCATTTCGTTCCTCTGTCTTTCCCACCTCTCCAATACCTCCTTTTTTGTTCCTATGGAAACCTCAATGCATCATATAATATAACCTTTTTGCCCAATCAGCTTTGCTCATAAATTGTTCATTGAAATGAATCATTGGTCTGGTTCAAGACCTCTGGTTTCTGGTACACCATCATCACTGGATTCTTACTGAAACTCCACTCCGATATCCCACGGCAGCCAGGAGTCACGGAGATCCTGCGAGTATTGTTCTAGTCTGTTCACACACTCCAACTGGTCATAGATGGAGTAGATACCAGTGTGGGCCAAACCAGGGCCCTGGATATGGGCCTGGATTGTAACTGAGCTGGTCAGTCCTTGCCACTGGGGCAGCCCCACTCGGGTGAGGGGCAGAACCAGAGCTTCTATGCCCAGCCATCAAAGCCAGTTCTCCCATGTCCAAGGTGAGGAATAGGCCATCTCTCCCAAGTACGGGGAGCCAGCTCTCTCATTTGATGAGGGTTAGGGCTGGCTTTCATGCTGCAGGAGGAACAGGGTTAGCTTTCCTTGGGATACTGAAGGGCAGAGTATGGCCTTCTGATTTCATCACACATGGTTCCTATAGGCCCTTGTGGTAACACGGGCCACAAACATCAACCCTAACCCCAGCTGCAGCAGGACCACTGACCAGGACATGGCCCTTGGCCACAGCTTGGGACCAAAAGACACAATGGCAGCACAGACTACTCAGAATAGCAGGACACTGGCAGTGGCACAGTCATCAGACACCAACAATACCACAGGTTGTGGCCCAGACTCTTGACTTTCATGTGACCTTTGGTGACAACACAGGTCTCGAACTTCAACACAGACCCCAGCTGCAGTAGTTCGGTCCTCAGCAGCAGCTGAGCCTAGATCTTACCGCTGTCCTAGGTGGCAGCATAGTCCACTCTGATCGGCATAGTCCTGGTGGCAGTGTGGCACTTGGATACATCATGTTCTCAGGTGACTGGCCCTGAGCAACTACTGGGCACTTGGCTACAAGAGGAGCCGTGAACATCAACTCAGACTCTGCTGTAGGGTCACAGACCATGGCATGGCCCTTGGTGGTAGCTAGGGCCTGACTGTAGCACAAGGGCCGGGCTTGTTGGGGTTTCTGTCCTGCCCGGTCCCCCAGCTGTTTAGTCCCAGAGAAAAATCACACAGAGGTCTCCATAAGTTATAAACTGATTGGCCCATTAGCTCAGGCTTCTTATTAGCTCTTGTAACTTATATAGTCCATTATTCTTATCTATGTCAGCCACATGGCTCAGTACCTTTCTCAGTGGGATGGGTCACATCCTGCTTCTTCGGTGGTCCAGGCAGGTCAGCCGAGAGAGCTTCCTGCTTCCCAGAATTCTCCTATTCTCCTTGCTCCGCCTCTACTTCCTGTCTGGTTGTCCCACCCATACATCCTGGCTAATGGCCAATCAGCGTTTATTTAAATCATGATTGACAGAATACGGACAATTCTCCTGCACCACCTGACTACACCATAGCAGCAAGTGAAGACACAGGCCACTCAGAACAGCAGAGGCCATGGATGTCAACACAGACCATTGCTGCAATAGGACTATGAAACCAGAAATAACTCTTGGCAGCAGCTCTAGCCCAGATGTCATTATGGCCCAGGGTAGCAAGCAGGCCACCATATCAGCCCACCCTTACTGCCTTCATGTCTTCCATTCTCCCCTTTTCCACAACAAGTGAACCATTTTGCTTCTCTTTCTCTCCCATTTCTCTCCATTTGCTCATCATAACTTCACCCCTGACTGGCACAACAAGGAACCTGAAGGCCAGTGGATGTCTTCCCACCAATCCAGGCCTTGAGGACCCAAACTGGCCTTTGGTTGGCTTCTGCTTCTGCTCATCTGAGAAGACTCATATTCATTTCCTATAAACACTTGGATTAAATAAATTGTGACAAACTTAATCTTTATTTTATTTATTTAAATTTTATTGTATCTTAAGTCTCTTAAAGAGTACATTTTAGAACCTTGCTGAAAAATCTGGAAATACTTAATATTTTTTAGATATATTTTTGTTTATGTATCTGAAAGATTAATATCTTAATCTTACTAAGGTCTGAGAACATGCATGATGTGATTTTAGGGTGTTTGAGTTATCAAGGTAAGTCATATATAAACAGTATATAAAACCAAGTTATTGTTTTATGGGCTAAAATTTGAATCATTTTGATATTTGCTTTATGTCTGTTGGAAAGCATGAATAATGGAGTGCTACAGGTGGTAAATTCTATGCTGTCTTTTTTCAGTGTTCAGGTTGTATCCCTGTCATGCGACCTTCATACAAGTCTGTATCTCTTTTGTAAAGGTTTGGCTGTCTGGAACTTATTTTCTAACTTTTCATCCTACTTATACAGAAACTCCTGTTTTACATAGAAAACTAGATGAAAATATGAAGATGATTCATCTCTTTTTGCATCCAGTGAAAGCTCCCATATTCATTGCTATCATAATCTATGCCCTTGAGGTCATGTGAGAAATCACAGTAGAAAATTAAAAGTCTGGAAGCAAATGAGCAGCAGCATTGCTCCTCTAGATTGGGCACGGAAAGCTCTGTTCTTCCTGACACGGCTGTGGATGAGAAGATGGGCAGTGACCTTCAGAGAGCATCATCACTGAGAAGTTCCTTGCTTCAGAGAGCATCAACATGCAGACCTAGAACCTGGAAGGACAGCAGGCATCATCACTGAGAAGTCCCTGTGCTTCAGAGAGCATCAACACGCAGACCTAGACCCTGGAAGGACAACAGGCATCATCACTGAGAAGTTCCTTGCTTCAGAGAGCATTAACACGCAGACCTAGAACCTGGAAGGACAACAGGCATCATCACTGAGAAGTCCCTGTGCTTCAGAGAGCATCAACACGCAGACCCAGACCCTGGAAGGACAACAGGCATCATCACTGAGAAGTCCCTGTGCTTCAGAGAGCATCAACATGCAGACCTAGACCCTGGAAGGACAGCAGGCATCATCACTGAGAAGTCCCTGTGCTTCATGGCAGTTTGTGAAAAATGCACTTGCAATCCTGTTAAAATACATGATTTTAACATATTTCTATCACTCCCCATAATCTTTTTTAAAGTACCCATAACTACCCTTCTCAGGACTGTGTTATTGTCCCACAGGTTGCTGTGTTCTCCTTCTGCTTGTCACTCAGTAAAGATCAGTTGAGTTTTCCCCCATGTTCTAAAACTGAGCACTCCATTCTTACAAAAAACATGAGAAACACAGTTTCATCTGGATTCATTCATATCTGTAAGTTGTTCTTCACATCAGATGGAAATTGGTACACATTGTACCACTCTGCTATGTACCACTTGAAAAAACCACAGCTGATGGATAATACCCCTTGGTGACAAAGCATTTAATATAGCATGACAATGCAGCCATGTAATCATGACTTGTAAAGCAAAGCCATGCAGACCAATCATGCTGGAATTGCACCAATGTTCTAAAACTCAATGGTAAAATGAATTCATCAGGGATTTTCTATATTCTTTCGAGTGCTTTTTCCAAATCTTAGCAACCTGTTATACTCTTGTCACCAGAAAATTGCTTACAACTTCCTAGATGGAGTCAATTATGTGGTCAGCTCTTGACACCTTTCAGAGTTCCATTTAAGTGTGTTGAATCTCTTGGAATCAGTGATCACGTCCCTGTGCAAAATTATTTAAGGACAAAAGCATGTTGAATAATAGATACTTTTCTTGTTTAGTTTGATAATTTTAATGTGTGATTTACACTGAAGAATCTGGAATGACTGCAATTGTTTGAAACTGACTTTTATGTAATGTATTAATTCATGAAAATTTTATGAAGCCATTATTCAGGATAAAGACTATTTTTATCCTCATTTTATATTAAATGAATCAAAGGAATGAAAATCTAGGTAAATTTCTTGAAATTTCTTTTTAAAAAAGTAAATATTGACATTTTGAAGACAAGAGAAATGAGACCCAGTAGACCATATATTTAGAAGTGTTAACCACTATTCAGAGATGCTTCTAGAATATGTAAAAGTAGTTAGATATTTAAGTACATAGCATAGGTATTTCAATTATTATACTACCCAAAAGTACATATTCTCACCATTTTTTGTGTATTATTCTTTATGTCTTAGAGAGCAGACTTATTCCATTCACTGTTCTCAGCCTGATATCCAGGTCCAAACTAATAACTCATTCCTTTCAGCCAAGATTGATTAATTTTGTTATTATTTTTTCTCTAATATATACATGTCAACCTCTTATTTTCAGCACAATAATTAATGTCTGTAAGTTTCTGATGATACATGAGAGTAGCCTCCTGTGGCATCATCTGGCTCTAAACTAGTCTTCCATTAAGTACTGCTAATAATACCCTAATGGGTAATTTTACTCAAGGACTGTAGTATGAAACACTCATGACGAGGAAGGAAAAAGTAATTCATGGTTATTGAATGCAAGATAGACCTGATGATCCAATAGTGACACTCAGATCTTGGAGAGCACTGAAAACTGTCACTATTAGAACTTAAGATTCATGCAAGAGATGATGATAATGATGATGAAATAATGACGAGAAAC
>PVIU01026967.1:0-21179 GCA_004026605.1 Ondatra zibethicus | reverse complement strand
CTCCCCATCACCCAATGGTTCTGGTTCTTTTTCCATGCTAAAAAGAGTCAATACAAATGTCCATAAAAATATTTGCCCTTAAGTACTCACAACAGCACAAAATAGTAGCCAAAGGTCATACATGGCTGAAATATCATCAATAGATAAGTATATAAACAAAATGTGCTTCATCCAAGCAATGGAATATTATTTTGCCATATAACTGAATGAAGTGTTATTATGTGGTACAATCTGAAATAACTTAGAAAGAAATCATTATGGTAAGTGAAGCCAGACATTAAAGGGATCCAACATTGTAGCATCCCATTATAGGGATAGGCAAATCCATGAGGACAAAAAACAGATTAGTGAAGTATTCTCGGGGATTAAGGGAAAGGAGGATTGAGCATATTTCACAGGTATAGAGTTTTCACTTGGGATAATGAAAATATTTGGGGATTGGCGATAGATGTACAAGCTTGTCAATATACTAAATGTCACTAAACTGTGAGTTTATAAATAATTTGTGCTGTGTAATTTTTAGTAATAAAAAGGAAAGCAGTTTTAAATCATATGTTTTTGGGAAAGAATGCTAAGCCTTATAAATCCACAGCTCACCAAATGTTGTTATTACTACTAAATGACTATAGCCTTCCAAGTCTCTTAACTTGTCCTCAAAACTCTGCAAAGTGGCTCATCTGTGAATACCTGCAGCCTTGTGAACGCTTCTATTTCATGAACTCAACTATATTATTTTCCTGTATTGTGGTTCTATCATTTCAGATTCTCTATTGAATGGAAGAAGTTTAGCTGTCTGGCCAGAGGGCAGCAGGCTCTAGGTACTTCCAACTCATCATTCTGTATCAGCACTTGATATAATGTCAGCAAAGTTATCTCAAAAACTCAGATGATGCAGGTCAATAGGACTGATGCCACTTCTTAACATAATACAAAAAATAATCCTATGACTTACAAGGCAGAGTGTATTTATATATTCACATAGAGAGGAAATAAATGTGCAAAATTTACTCTCAGTTATTGCTACATTCTCATCTAAACATTTCCATTAAAATTTAAGGTTGCTTTGCTTTTTATTTGTTTACAAATGTGATGCTTTTAGTTATTGGCATATTAAATGCAGAAAGCAGAAATGACAGACATTGGAAATGAAGTGTGTGTTTTACATTTGTTATGAAGCTCACATGACAAGGAGGACTGTAACATGAGGGCCAGGCTTGTTGGGGGTTTCTGTCCTGCCCAGGTCCCACAGCCAGTAAGCCCCAAAGAAATCACACAGAGAGTCTACATTAGGTTATAAACTGATTGGCCCATTAGCTCAGGCTTCTTATTAGCTCGTATAACATATATTAACCCAATATCCTTATCTATGTTAGCCACATGGCTCGGTACCTTTTTCAACGGGGCAGGTCACATATTGCTTCTTCCGTGGTCTGGGCAAGACTGTGAGGAATGGGCTTCTTTCTTCCCAGAATTCTCCTGTTTGCATTGAGCCACCTCTACTTCCTGTCTGGTTTTCCCACCTATACTTCCTGCCTGGCTACTGACCAATCAGCGTTTATTTAAAACATAATTGACAGATATAGAATTGTTCTCCCACACCAGAGGACTGCTTGCATTTGGTAAATGCACAGCAAGCACCTTGGAAACAGCTGTCAGTTTGTGAGTGCACAGGTAGTAGTTTCCTTGCATTTGTTCTTGATAGACCACTAAACTTGCAATTATGCAATATTTTATATCATCAAAACTGCCTTCTGTACACCATATTTGGTGGCATAACAACCAGAAGAACTAACCTTTTGGAAACTGTACAGGGATCATTTATACTATACACCATTTCTGGGACTTATAATGCTATTTTACTTGCTAAAACCAAGAAGTTCAGTCTCATCTGAAATAATATATAAAAAACATTATAGTCCTCTAATCTGGGGAGATAGTACTGGAAATACTTGTAGTATAGAACAGAAGAAATTAAGGACAACTGAAAGCTCTTGATAAATGCATGTTGTTGCAGCATTCATTCTCAATTCCACTGTGCATCTTGGAGAAGAAAATGCAGCAGTCACATTTACACCAAAATTAATAACTTTAAATGCTAAGCCTCACACTGGAGTAATCCAATGGACATGACATGACACCTAAATACAGCAAGTAGTTCAAAACACATAGAGACGATACTCTCTATTGCTTATTGATAAACAATATTTGTGTGTAGGAAATAGAAAGAGATGGAAGGAAGTGAAATTGGTTTTGAAGAACACAACATCTACTTTAATATAACTTTAATGAAAGTGGCAGTTGATTTCACCTGTTCCCAAACACTGATCACCTTTGTTTCTGTCTCTTCCTGCAAAGGGAAGAGGTTGTGTTTATGAAAGCCAACATATTCCATTGTGTTTAGGCCTAATGCAAAGCTCTAAGCTCCTCCTACCTGATAGAGCTCGTTGGCTGTGCATTGAGTGGTCAAGGTCTTGATAGGCTCAAGATCATCTTCATCACTGCTCAGCTTCAGGTCATCCTCAAGCATCCTGAAAGAAATCAGAATGGTATTTGTGTTACAAAAAATCTTGTCTAAATTACTCTCAGATCCATCTCGCAATAAAAATAAAACTATAGTCACTATAATCTCACAGCTGCAATTCTGTCGAAAGTGAAGAGGGAACCAAGATTCTTTCAGCTAATTGGATATCTGAATTCTTTTAGTTATGTCAGACACTGCATACATATCTACTCTCTCTATCTTACCCTAAATCAGGGGAGGAATAGATGATTTCATCATCTCCAGAGATGGCAGGAGTTTATATATTTTGACTATTAAAAGTATAATAAATGTTCTGGTCAATCATTATCGGGTGATGGGGGATTGCATCTCTATAGGATGTTTGCCTGACTCTTCCAAGCAGGAAGGCAGGCATGGTAACAGTGCTAGGATAGGATGT
Source organism: Ondatra zibethicus (assembly GCA_004026605.1). NCBI lineage: Eukaryota > Metazoa > Chordata > Mammalia > Rodentia > Cricetidae > Ondatra > Ondatra zibethicus. The sequence goes on along the minus strand of PVIU01026967.1, from coordinate 18,240 downwards.
TGTGGGGGCTATTGGGTTAGACTGCTGGGGCTCTCTGTATGATTGAGGTTGAGTGTACTGGGCAGTTCACTGACAACAAAAGAACAGAGCAAGAAATGGCTAGTCATTAACCTTTTGATATATGATCCATCTCTTGCTGTAAAATTTGATCCACAAGATTTAAACTCATGTTGTGTATAAGAAATTGGTTTTTTTCCTAAAGCAAGGCATCTGAAAAATATGAGAGGTCTAGACTTTGGTAATGAATGGGCACTTTCAAGACTGTTTGGTGGCCACACAACATCTTTAGTTTTGGCAGAAGTATTAATTTGTGTGTTATCTCTCTGTACAATCCAGGTTGGAGTTATAATAGGAAGAGAAGCTTATTTCCTTAAAGTTCCAGCTACACTGGCTTTAAAGACCCATTTATATCATCTTCTAATTGATTAATTATGAGTTTAGACCTTATTAGGATGCAAGTGGAGGGATTTTGAACCATTCTGGACCAGTTCCCAACTCTCAGGCATGATGCTCTGTTCTCCTACTCTTTTCTTTCCTTTTCTTTTCTTTCCTTTCCTTTCCTTTCCTTTCCTTTCCTTTCCTTTTCTTTTCTTTCCTTTTTTCTTTCTTTTCTTTTCTGTCCTTTTCTTCTTTCTTCCTGGGTTAGCATCAAGCTTAACTCTAAATCTAAAATTTTATTCCTCAACACTGGAAATCATATACTGAGCCCTTGCATGGCTCACCCAGACTTTATTTCCTCTACAAAAGTTTTCTAGAAAGAATTGTCTTACAAAGAATCTGTTTCCTCTGTCAGTTCCCTGAACTGTGTCTGATCACAACACAGTTTGCCACAGTGCTTTCCTCATTGATTCACTTCCATCTTCTTTAGAGCATCTTTCCAAAAAGGATAGAGTCCACCAACTTCATTTTGTATTCAAGGAAGGAAAGTTTCAGATAGGCGAGCTATTTACTAAACGTCACACAGATAGTACAGCATCCATGCTTAAACTCCCATTTCTGAATTCACATCTGTATTATGTATCTATAAGAAGGAAAAGAGAGAGGGAAATGCAACTTCTAGTTTGACTTAGCATGGAATGTTGTTTTAGGAGTCTTGTTCAAGTGTTGCAAAGGGCTTTATGTGACAGTGAGAATGCAATAATTCTCCAAAGAAAGCATAGCTCCCCCATTCCCATACTCAACCACGTAAGCCCAGGATGCAGATGTTAAGGTCAAAACAACAACAGCTGATATAAAGGATGATTGATGAGGACAATTATTTGAGTTATTAATAGTTTTAGTTAAACTAATTTTACAGGGTTTATGACTGTACTGCAAACAACTAATAGCTGTTTTGAAGATCTTAGAAGAAAAAATATGTATCTTGATATTTCTTTTGAAGTTTTGAGTTTGTAGTTCTAAACAAATAGTTCTTTACAAGGCATCCCAGGAAATGAAGCCTGTATATTGGATCATTTTTACAAGCTACAGAATAAAAATATTTTTAAACTATCTCTGTTTCCAATTGTAAAATGTTCTTCTCTGTGTGTTCATATGTATATGTTAGTATGTATCAAAGTGGTCAGCACAATAAATGACACAAGATTCATCCATTTGTAGAGGTTAATTTTCTGAGTCAAGTAAAGTGCTAAGTATTTGATCTGGGCCACAGAATTTCACACCCACAAGGAGTCTGTGATGGAAATCTGTTGCTAGCGATGCTTCCTAAATGAGGTTTATAGATGTTATAAAATGTGCTTATGACTACACAAGTAGATGTCATGAAGACAAATTTGGGACCCAAACCATCTGCAGACACAATTTAGGAGTACATGTTTTCCTAGAGGACACAAATTATAAAGTATGGTACATGAAATCATATCAGCAATAAGAACAAAATGAGCTCACAAATGACATTAACATGAAATGACTACTGGCTAATCATAGGCTCTGACATTTGGTGGAATCATTATGATCTCCGAGCCACATGTGCATCACTCGATTTCCAGTAGACTCAGACTTTGGTTGTGAGCACTGGAATCACAACTGGAGCTAATGGTGAAAATACTCCACAAAATCATACAATCAATACACGCAATCATTCGTTTGGAAAGATGTTATCTTGGTGAGAAAAATAATAGGAATTATTAATATTATTAAGTCACTACAAAGGAAATCTTCTGTATTCCTGCACTTCTACCATTTGAATTTGCTGAGCCATCTCTGAACAAACAATGGTCATTCAGAAAATGTCTAATAGTATCTCAAAGGTGGATCTACAAATGAGGTCATGGTTTTTGAGGTTACTTTCCTTCATGTAGAATGAACAAATTTGGGCAGAGGTACATATTTGGGTTATTTTACTTCCTAATAATTGTCTATGAATTTACCATGGAAATGAAATATTCTCTAATTTAAAATTTTGGAAATGGTAAGCTATTGATACCATTCTGTTCCTTCAGAAAGTCCTGCAAGTTTGAAGTTATTCTATGCTTTCCAATGTCTTCTACCTGCTTGTCTTATGGATGTGGGGTATTCTTACAGTCCTAAATGGGGCTCTTCACTCAGCCCCCCTTCCCTGAGTGGAGATGTTCACTCAGGTTTTAAAGTTTCAGCTAAAGTTAAGAGCCACAGCCTCTGGACCATTTAACTATTTTTGGGTCTTCTGATTACTTAGATTGTCATTGCCATCCTGAGTATGCAGAGCTGATGGCAATCAGAGTAAGATCCAGATAGCTTCAGTTGCATTCCACAGCTGGGCTTTGGGGTAATTGTATAGTCCAAAGAGTCAAGGGATACTTAAAGACTTATGCCTTCTCACCGGAGTCTTCCTGTATACCATCTTCTAGAATAGTAATTTGGCTTCTTATAGTTCTATTCCTTAAAGGACCTTTCTTCTTAACAAGAAAACAGGAAAGAATGTGATATAAACTGTATATTTGTCATACTTAGTGGTCTGTATTCTATGTAACACTAACTTGTTGGTTGGTAGAAAGTTAGGTAGCTAATTAAGAAGTGATGATAATTTTCAGAACATCAGGTTTCCCAGGGTAATGGTTCTGAGGCTTTCCCCCATATCTTTCAAGGAGCTTCATCTAATTTCCGAGATTTTAAATTATAAGTTTCTGATTCAATGATTATCTCACTGGGAATCTTCAGCTTGAGAATCATAACAATTGGTAATTGGTTTGAAAACTTGTATTATATTCTATGGGAATCTCCAAAATCTACCAAGTGGGGACAAGTGTCTCAAACAAGACCCACAGCCTGTGTCTATGCCAGATCTTGCACCTACTATGTGCATGTAGGTGCAGGAAAGATGGTATTGAATAGCTTAGCTTATGGCTTGCTACAAATTGCAGAAAATAAGTATCTTCAAATATTTTTTTGGTTTAGCATAAGAATAAAGAGTTTTCTCCTAGAGGCTATCTAGTCCAGACCTCTCTACATCATGAACACATTGTTAAATGGGTGGGAGAAAAAAATAGCATTTTATAGCACAGGAAAATTATATGGAAATTCTATTTCAGTTTTTAGAAGGACAGTTTTATTGGCACACAATCATCCCCATTCATTATGTATTTGTTCTAGCTGCTTACATGGCACAATGGTCAAGTTAACAACAAAGATGAAAACAAGTAATATTTGCCTTTGTTGAAAAATGTTTTCTGATCTTCCATGTAAAGTCAGTGTTTTTCAAAGTTTTAAGGGAAAAAAATCATTCCTATGCCAAATTAAATCTTCCAAGGAATTCCAAGTAAAAATAGATAAAAACAGGTCTTCCTTAGATAGCCTCAGAGATAAGCGGAACATGTTTGAAACAAGTTCATTTAGTAAAGTTTCATTTTTATGGAGATAATATAGCTTTATATGTACTTCATAAGATTTATTCAGAAAACCCAACTTTGTTATTTCACTTCCCTGAACCTCGGTTTACTCTTTTGCTCAATGAAGATAAAAACATGTGTCTCAGAGATTTAGTTACTATTGATGATATGTGTACCAGGATGCCTGAAAAGCACTGTTGCTGTCTTCATCCTTTGATGAAGGATGTCTTTATGTCTGTCCTGCTTACATTAGCCAAAGTCAGTAGTATGAAATCTGACATGAGTGACTGCTGATGTGTACCAAAATCCCATCTCATGAGCCTTGAATTTTCTTAAAACTGATTACATAAATTCAGAAAAAGTTCAAATTTCCTGCTCTATGGTCATTATTTCAAATCTGACTTTCATCTTACTGCTATTTTTCTTTGGGTTGCATAATTTTCTACCAGTTATTATGCAAATATAAATTGCCCCAAAGCCATGCAAATTGCTTCAAAATCTTTCAGTTTTTTTTCTCTTCCTTCTCTCCTGTCCTCTTCTCTTCTTTCCTTTAGTTTTCTTCTTATTCCCCTTCTTCTAGTCTTTCTCCTTCTTTTTCTTCTTCTTTCTCCTTCTCATCTTCCTCTTCTTCCTGTCCCTATTCAAGAAAACATCAAAACTGGGACTTCCTGAGAGAAGATCTATTAGATTTGTGCAGATTTGAAAAACAAATAGTCTGGGATAATTTTGAAAGGAACAATAATCTCTTTTCTTAACTCTGCTTTGAGAATTTAACATGGGTACTGCATTATATCACCAGCCCTTTCAAATCTTTCTCCATTGCCTTGACAATCTATGGCCTCTTTTCCTTTAATTAGTATTTTTAGACTGGCACATATACTCCCCTCACACACACAACGTGCTGAGTCCTTTAAATGATGTTCATTTGTGTATGTGTTTAGAGCTGACCACTTAGAATTGGATGACTGAATAGGGAAATCATCCTTGAGGAGGACTGATTCTCCTTCTCTCAGAAGTCATTAATTGCCTGCAAGTCTTCATCTAGGGATGGGCCTTGTGAGATTTCCTTGTCCAAGTAGGGATGTCAAACATTGGGTTTCTAGGCATCAATCATCATACTCAACACCACTGTTCTAGGAGCTTTTAGCCCAAGCACTGCACTGTCTGTAGTTTGGAAACAGACCTGGGCAGCTTTATTCTCAATTGGAAAGACAGATTTCATGCCAAGAAGCCATCACTTTGTGGTTATCCTTCTTAGCTTTTCTTAAGTTTCTAAGAGCCCCCAAAGCTGATTAGAGAGAAGAAACCTTTGTTCATACCTCCAAAGTACCTCATGATCAGAAGGTACTTCATTACTCATCTCTACAGATCAGCTTCTAATTACTAAAGGATTAAGTGAAGAGCTCCTTTGTGGAGCTGGCCCATTAATCTCCACCTAACACTCCTCGAAACAACTGAAGTATTTAAGTGTTGTTAAGGGCACTACAACTCAGGTATGCTGAAAGCCACTTCACCTTAAATTAAACTCATTGGTAGTTAGGACCAATACTTTAGTTGTATCTGCAAATTCTAAGACACTGATAACTGAGTACTTTAACTTGGAATGTTTCTAGAGAAAGGCTACAGATAAGAGCTATTTACTGGTATCAATATAGCAGGTAGGATTTATTTTATGTTGATACACAAAGAATTTACATTTTATTTCTGATTGCGTAAGTGAAATATTCAGACTTGACTATGTATGTTCAACTAAATGTTGACAGCAGTGTTGCTCATTTGTTTATAAAATTCTACCTGATTTGTATGCTAAGCTCTTTCTGGTGCCAATAAAAGTGACTCTTAATTTCAAAGTAGAAGGAGGTGAATTGCCTCATAACCTCCATTGACAGTGTTTCAACTCTATACAGTGCCTCAGCTGGCATATGTTGCCTATGCCACGTATACATTTCAGCAGTGAATATTTTTAACATACACACCATTTTTAATGTGCATGCATACAAGACAAGTTACAGTCAAGAATGAGTCTTGGCTGATCACCCTGGTAAGGCCACAAAGACTATTTTCACATTTAGACTGGTTACTAGTTACATAATGAAAGACAGGAAGAACTGCCAAAGTTTCCTGCTTCCTTTAGATTCTTGGTTCTTTACACCAAAAGGAGTATGCTAAAATCCAAGTGGCTCTGAGAAAATTTCAGAGCAAGTTACAGGATAGTCTGTAGCTGGGCTCTTCTGAATTTGAGCTCAGCAGAATTTTATGCTGCATTTCTTCTTCTCTACAAGGACAGGACAGGTTTTGTACCTCCAGAGAATCTGGGAAGCAGTAGAAACTGTCTTATGATAGTCTCCCACAGGAGAGAAGAAGGCAAGAGGGAGATGGCCCTGAAGTACATATCATGTTTATCTCCACTCTCTGGGAAGGGAGGATCACTAGGTGTTCCAATGAGATTCAGATTGACTGCATCTCAAATTGCTGACTATATGGCCTGTTTGTATTCCTGCAGTCTTCATGGTCGCACGGTAAACATGTTTCCCACATCACCAAACATCTTCATCAGTTGGTAACTACATCTTACAGGACCTTCCTTGCAGATTCTTATGCCATGCTGGATATATTATTTATAAATTTTTTCAGGGCAAATGTAATAACCACATTTAAGTTCTAGAAAATGCTGGGAATGTTGTTACTATAAAGGATACAAAAGCTAACACATTTATTTCTCTGTTAGGCATGATATATGTGACCTAAGATGGCTCACATCTTAGTTTGTCATGCAGCACACCTTCAAATCCGAGGGTCCACACTGGCAGAAACTAGCCAATGTTCTATAAGCTTAGATTGCCAAATTTTCTTTCTATAAAAGTACTTCACTGGTACTATGACTTCTGAATGCAGCGACACACTAGGCTTATATGAAAGAAGCCTTTTCTTCAGTCAGATAGGCCCCAGTTCAAATAACCACTGCTCAATTCACTTTGTTCAAATCCCTTGAACTCTTGAGTGCCTCTGTGAACTGGGAACCATGATATGCCACCGTATAGGATTGTTGCAACTATTAAATGAGATAGCTGAGGTCAAATATTTATCACAAAAGAACCAGCCAATCCTTACCATTTGTTGTGATTATTGGCTCACAGCTTTTAGGTATAAATTATAGTGAAAACATCAATATAATTCTATTTAGAAATATAGGAAATTACAAAAACAGGATTCATGTTAAGATAAAACTGAATGAAGAAGAACTGTACCTTTTCACACTATTGCACATCAGAAACCTATGCAAATCATTATTCACAAAAAAGGAAACTTTATAATATTATTTTCCCAGTTCTTTCAATTTCAAAAAGTTTAAATCTACTCAAAATGCAGCTGAACTTTATACCACAAAATATTAATAAACCAGATTCCAGAAATACACAGTTTGATAAATTTTTTGTTTTGTTTTTTAAAAAGGAAATGTGCATTTAATTAATTTTTTCTAAAATAATATATTATTACTCATTTGGAAATCTCACATCATGCATCCTGATCACACTCACTTTCCAGTCCTCCTAGATCTGCCTCCCTACCCTTGTGACCTCCCCCCCACAAAAAACAGAAGAGGAAGAAACAAACAGAAAGTCCAGTTTTTGTTGCCCATATCCTCACTGGTTAATGGCTAATATCCCAGTGACTATACACTTAAAGAAAAAACTAAGTTCTTCTACACCCACACCCCAGCCAGAAGACATCAATTGTGATCTATATTGCCACCGCAGACCATGCTGAGGTCTGTGGCATGAGCTGACACTGGAGACCATGTGGATGTCCCTGGTCTGTGCTGTTGTCAGATGCCATGATTGTTTTCCTTTTCTTGTTTTTTTCTTAATTTTAAATATATCTCAACTGCATCTTCTCTTCCCTTCCTTCCCTCCATTCCTCTCAGACCCGCCTACCTTCTCTCTTCCCCTATATTCATCCTTCCTCTGTTTCTCTTTAGAAAAGAGCAGGTGTCCCAAGGCTATCAACTAAACATGGCACAGTAAGATACAATAAGACTACACACATACCCTTATAACAAGGCTGGACAAGATAACCTAAGTAGGAGGAAAAGGGTCCCAAGAGCATTCAGAAGAGTTAGAGTTGTCTCCACTCCCACTATTAGGGTTCCCACAAAACACCAAGCTAACAACCATAGCATATATGCAGAGGACCTAGTGTAGACCTATGCAGCGTCTTAATGTTTATTCTTATGATATATAATACCATCAGCAAGTAAAGTGATGAAAACCATGCATTCACATCAAGAAATTGAAAACTTATTTAATAAAGGTCCAGAACCCTTCCTGATCCATAATTTTTGAAAACTGAGGTCAAGAAAGAAAGTTTCATTCTAGGCAAGGAATTTATAAGAGTAAAATATGAATCTAAGCATAGATTTTAATTAATTATGTCGATACTTATATTAATCTTGAATGTATATTTTGAAACAAAATTAAAAATCCTAGTGTTTTGAAAAGTATGAATAATGCTTATTTATTGGCTAAAAAACACAGACTAATGTAAACCATTGGTACTATTTTTCTTTCTGTTTTTTTTTTTTTTTTTTTTTTGGTTTTCGACACAGGGTTTCTCTGTAGCTTTGGAGCCTGTCCTGGAACTAGCTCTTGTAGACCAGGCTGGCCTCTAACTGACAGAGATCCACCTGCTTCTGCCTTCTGAGTGCTGGAATTAAAGGCATGCGCCACCACCGCCTGGCTTTTGTACTATTTTTCTAATAATTACATCAGTTTATGTTTTTATGCTTTGTATAGTCTAGAGAATGGTCTACCACAGCCATGATTTTTTTAAATGAATGGAAGAAACAGTAGTGAGAATGACAATATACATTAAAACATCACCAAATTAATGTTTACAGCATCTAGCACAACTCAACTAAGGAAGCCCTGTTAAAACTATCAAGTTACTATTGTGAAACTTGTTTTAAGCATGAGGTCCTTTGTATCTTCTCTGATGTGAGATTCCCCTCTGAATGTTATAAATACCATTGGTTAATAAAGAAAACTGTCTTGGGCCTGCACAGGGCAGAATAGAGGTAGGCAGGGAAACCTAAACAGAATTCTGGGAGAAAGAAGGCAGAGTTAGGAGATACCATGGAGCTGCCAGAGGAGAAAGACACAGCTGCCAGTCAGAACCTTGCCTGTAGGCCACAAGCCTCGTGGTAAAATATAAAATAATGGAAATGGGTTAACCAAAGATATAAGAGCTACCTAGCAATACACTTAAGTAATTGACCAAGCAGTGATTTAAATAATATAGTTTCTGAGTGATTATTTGGGGAGTCTGGGTGGCTGGAAACAAACAAGTGTCCTCCCTACAACACCTCTCTATGGACTTACAGTCAATAGTGTTTTACTTATCATCATCATCGTTTAGTACTTCTAATCTAGATAATATGGGACATAGAAAATAATAGCATCTAAAAGGATCAGAAAGGGAGATCAAATTAGTTTTTGCCCCTTAGCCTGTCTTTATCATTATAGCTGGAAAGTAAAAACAAAATCAAGTGTATCCAGGGCTCAGTGGGGCCAGAAATAAGAACAGAGAACAAGCATGGAACAAAGAAGTCTAGAAGAGAAGGAACGTTCTATCTCATTTAGAGAAAAATGGGCTAGGAGATTCTGGGCAGACACCGCAGGCATTAAAATCCAGCATAGTCCACATCTTTTGCCTGTTGCAAACAAGATCCTCTCCCTCTATAATAATGAATTCCAGAGAGACTGCTGAAAATGAATCAGTTCTTGCTTGAAAGGAACACCAGCACAGAGAAAAAGCAAAAATGCCTAGTGTGCTGATTTGATGCAAGACAGTGTGGTGTTTGAAAATCCACTTATTATAAGAAATTTCTGATCTCTTTTTCCATCTGCTGGTCCTTGCCCCATTCCCAAATTCTCTATCCTGTTGTTTTAGGATGCAACAATTTAATGAATAATTTGGCCTTGAGATTGCTAATTTTTCTGATCACGTGCTCAGTCACATAGCATGCTGCCTGTAACTTCCCAACTATTAGAGTTCTGAGACCAGCAGGTGCCAGCTCACAGCTATGGGAGAAGGAGGGGCCTAGTGCCTTCTGTAACTCTGAAGAACTCTAAAAGCACCTCACACTGAAAATGAACCACAACAATTTATTCCTTACATGTCCAAGCAAGCGGACACTTTTTCTAGCTGTTGCTTCTTCACACTGCGGATTGTCTAGCATCTAGTAATCTAGCCTTTGGTTTCAAGATGGGATCTGTGTTTTCTCAAGAATTGTCCCCGGTATGCTGAAAAAATTCAGATGAGTCTTAACTTGGGCCAGCTCAATCATTTGGTCAAGGGACCACTCCTCGGCAGGCAGGCTCAACTGAATCCATGCTAAAGAGATAGGTGGAAAAAAAATTCCTTGAATTAGGGACCCAGAGGTTTATCGAGACCAACCCCCCCACACACACATCATTTGTTACAACAATAATTCACTGTTACTAGAGACTTTAGAAAGTCCACATACACTGGGTGAGTTTGGAGAGAAAAAAAAAGGAAATGTATAGTAAAGAGAGAACTGTCAGAATTTTTTTTCCAATCAAAGGTAGCTTGCCTGCCAAGGGCCAATTTTCCATAACTTTCCCACCTTTAATTTCCCCATCTTACAAATAATTTTTGCCCCTATTTCAATCTCCCTGACCTCATAAAACTTTTGTTTACACTAAGGCTCTGATACCTTCTCATGCCCTAAGGCACCCGGCACCTTCTCTCCCTTCATTTCCTTCACACCTATTCTTTTAAAAAATCGCAGAAGACTATGAGGTTATACCCCAGCTAATGGGAAAAAGACACATTCACCACCTTCATTAGGATAAAAACTAAGTGAATTTCCCTCTTTTGGTGTGTTTGCTAGCCCAGTTTGGGTCAAGGCCCATTGTTTTTGCAAAAAGAAAAGGTGATGCTAAGCTTAAAATGGCAAACAAGTTTAAACAGTTTTGAGGTACTGCATGTGAATGAAAAAATCTTAGTGGCATAAAAAGCCATAGTTATCATTTCCATTTTCAAAAACAATCAACCATTAAAATATTCAGCCATTCTATTGACACTCATGACTATCTACAAGGTTCATAAATACAGAGGTACTGGGAAATGTAATTTAAAATTTGATCACACTGTTATAACAAAGTAAGAATTGTTTCATAAGGGGCTCCACAATGTCTACGCATATATTTCCCTAAGTAACAATCTAAAGCATTCCCCCAAGGGAATTCAACGTTTATGTTGAAGCACTTGGCTGCAAGGCCAATCTTTCATGAACTCTAATACAGAAGAATGTTCTGAACATTTTGAGTTATGGGACTGAAATAATTTAATGGCTCTTTCTGTACATGTTAAATGAGCTGCATGATATACTATGCTTTTGCAGAAGGCTTGTTTACACTATAAATTGTAGTACATGGCACAATCACATTGAAGTAGAAAGCAGCCATGTTGAGTCATTCTGGTCATCTCTCTCTAAATTTCACCTCAGCGTACATGAATTCTCTGTGACTCATTAATACAACCGAAGTGTTTCTTAACCTGGTAGCCCTGCTATGCTGAAGGTAAGGCTAACATCTCAGCATTGCCACTGAACCCTAAAGAAAGACTGCCCAGATGATCTTAGAGAACATTCTGTCCATCAGGAAGGTTCAGAAGATGAGTGGAGCTAAGGTAAGGAGTGGCCACTAATGCTGTAGGGATTCTTTGGGATGGTAAAAACAATGGAGTTGGAAAATGGTGCTGGTTCATACTGTGTGACTATACTAAGGAGAGTGCTGAATTATAAATATAGCTTCAAATGGTGAATTTTATAGTGTTGCATATCAAAAAGACTGCTTGTAAAATTCTGAATCCCAGCTGGCCAGTGGTATGGGAAGTCCTTCTGTCTATGTGTTGCTTTTATTGGTTAATGAATAAAGAAACTGCTTTGAGCCTATAGCAGGGCAGACCAGAGCTAAGCAGGGAAAATTAAACTGAATGATGGGAGAAAGGAGGCAGAGTCAAGGAGACACCATGTAGCCCCACCAGACACAGGCGCCAGATGGAACTTTATCTGGTAAGCAACAGCCACATAGCAGCAATACACAGATTAATAGAAATGGGTTAACCAAAGGTATAAGAGCTAGCTAGCAATATTCTTAAGCTATTGGCCAACCATTGATTTAAATAATATAGTTTCTGTGTGATTATTTTGGGGCTGAGTAGCCAGAAACGAACAAGCAGCCTCCACCTACAACAAGCCAGTGCAAGGAGAGCTAAGATGTCAACTAATATCTTCCTGCTACAATGTCCCTAATGTCCCTAATAACTCTTCTTGCTGCCCTGAGTGACAGAGATTGACAGATAGTCTCAGATGCACTCTACCATCTACAGAGAAAAGTTCAAAAGCTACTTTGCCCACGTAATCCCTTTCTCTACTTTTTTTTTAAACACATTGAAACTGCAATTGATGAAGCTATACCACAAGCCTTACTGTGAGAACAAAAACAAAACAAAACAAAACAAAAAAACCTTTGTCCTTTTGGAGTGAGACAAAGCATTGCATTAAAGATTCAGCTGCCTGGATGGCATGTGGAGCAAGCCAGGATCTCATCCACAGAGACTACTTTATTCTTCTTGACTTCAGGATTTTTAGACCCGAGGCTAATAGTGAAAGAAGTTATCTGATCACCAGCCCCTCTTGGTAGCACGAATTTCCCATGCCTATGCCCAATGAGCACTACAGGCAGCCTATGTTTAATAGGGACTGAAAATGTAGATGAGTTGCTCTAATTGGGCCACAGGCCTGAAGAAAGAAACCCCACATTTTAGCAGTTCACAGAGAAGTGGGGAGAGGATGTGGATTTGATGGTTGCAACAAGGGATTCACAAAGCACAAGTACATAGATACAGGCATGTATCTATGTCAAAACAGGAAGAGGTATCAGTCTGCCCTGGTCTCAGGTGTGGAGTCCACAGGGTGCCTAATGTTCTATCAGCTAATCCATTTTCCAGACTGTGACACATGGGGTTAGGTTGCCAGACTCCTAGGAGGGCCCAGCATTGACAGTACAGCACCTACACAAATGCAAATGTTAGGCCACAAATCCCATTTAAATTGACTTCCCTTGAGATGAGAGATCATTTTCCTTTAACCCTGTCCTGACTATCTATCCCCTAACCTTCACAATCTTAGATTCAACACTGTTAAGATGTCCATGATGTTCTTTTTCATGCAGAGAGAGTTCCTCCACAAACACACATTCCCATCACCAGCTACCATCTGTTTTCCCTGGCTATCAACATTGTAAATTCCTTGTCTGCCTTGCACCTATTTACAGACCTTGCTACTGTCTCCCCTACTATGACCTCACATTCCAAGATCTGGCCAAAGACAACATCCAGGGAAACTTGGGGGGATGATTTCTTGTTCAGGAGCCTCCTCTCTGAGACTATGAAGGTCAGAGCACCTTCAGTTTAGGACCAAGTAGGGAACACTCAGTTGCCCTCTTGGTTTGCAGTTTACAAAGTAACATGGGTGTCTCTATGTCATCTTTCTTGACTTTGGTTATTTTTAAATACCCACCCACTCATCATGGCCAAATTGGCTTGTAACTGTCTGCCAGACTTGAATCTGACAGGGATAACTGCTGTTGTTAATAGGAGCCTTCATTCTGCCCATTCAATTTACCTCAGTTTGACAGCTTCACAATAACCATCTTTCTTGAAATAAAACTGATTTAGTGGGCAGAGTATGTGGGACAACAGCCTGATTTGGCTCTTGGTCTCCAGTGGGTTATCTTGGCATAGTGTGATACTACGAAGCCAGGGAATGAACTCCCGTAGGAAAAGAAAGAATGGTCAGAATCCAGAATCATTTAAGAACATAAGAGAACAGAACTGTTTATAAAGAATGTGGGAACAACTTCTACAAATATTTTGACTTTGTAGGAAAAAAGTAAATCATCTTCTTAAAAATATTTTATCAATTACCTAAGCAATGCTAGAGCAGGCTTTTCTTAATTGAGTAACTGTACTAATAGCAAGCAGTAATTAACCAATAACACTATTTACCATAGTTACTCATTAAGAAAAATCAGCATCTTAACTGCAAGTCATTCTGAGAGATTAGGGAAGAAGAAAGTACATGGGGGATTTGTGGATGATAGAGAGGTATGCAGTACATGACTATTGCTACAATCTGAGAACTATTAGAATTTGCAAATTCAGGAAAGAGTGTTGTCAGAGTTTGAACTGTGCTTTCTCTCTCCACATATTGAAGTCCCAATCCTCAGTACCTTGGAATATAACCTTTGCAGGAGATAGGTTTAAAGGCATTATGGTAGACTCTAGGACAAAGAAACATACATGGATATGAGTAAGATGTGAAGATGCACAGAGAGAAGACAGCCAGGGACAGAAGCCAAGAAGAGAGGTGTGAAACACATCCTTCCCGCACAGCCCTCGTAGACAGTATATTCTATACCAGTGCCTTGTCTTTTAGAATTATAGCTTGGAGAACTGTGAAACAATACATCACTGTTGTTTTGAGCCTCCTAGATTGTGGTCACCACATATAGATACTAGTTCCTATGTGTATTAGTTTTTTTCCCTATTGCTGTGAGAATACACCATGACCAAAGCAACTTATAGAATAAAGAATGTAGTTGGGGCCTAAAAGTTGCATGGAGTTAGAGTTCATAATTGTGGAGCAAAGACATGGTAGCAGAAATAGCTGATAGAACACATCTCCAACAACAAGCAGGAGGCAGAAAATATACTAGAAATGGCAAGAACATTTTGAAACCTCGAAGCCCACTCCAAATGACCTGGCTCCTACAGCAAGGCCACGCCTCCTAATTTTACCCCAACAGCTACCAACTTAGAACCAAATTTAATGAGATGCCCCCCATTAGTCTCTAGAACATCAAATCAAAGCACATTGTACAACATGTGGGCAGAGGGGAGGAAGGCAAGGAAAAGGAAGGTCGCAAAGAGCAACTGGAGGAATGGAACTCAGAAAGTCCCTACCTTTTTGTCACCTTTGCTAAGGAGACAACTAGCCCAATTGTAGCCCATATTTTATGATGTTCTCATTAGCCCCACCCCATTCATCCTCTTCTGTTTAGAGTCTTCTGAGGGCTGTTCTCTGCTTTCAAGATGGCACCTTGATTCTGTATTACCCACTATCAGGGAAAAGCAGTGTTCTCTCTGAGACTAATGGGGAGGCATCTCATTGAAACCACCATACTAGATCCCAGAATTACATGGTTGAGGCAATATAGTTACATCTCAAATAGTTTTTTCAATCTAATTCTCATTCATATAATTACCTATACAATAAAACATTTAGGGATAGGATATAAATGTTAAGACCAAACAGCAACTAAGTTGACATACAGATAGTAGGGATCAATTTACTTAAATAGAAAATAACTGAAAGAAAATAACTTGAGTCATCTAAGCCTCTTGAATTCAAATCTCATCAAAATCCAAACTCAAACCCCATGCTACCCTTCATGCCTTTGAGAAGTTGTCATACTTTAAGAGATATTATTATTTTGGTTTTAAAAGCCTCATTTATTTTGCTTTCATCTTTGCTAATTATAAAGCTGAATTTTATTCCTAGTTTCTTATGCCAATGCCATCTAATGGCAGCTCTTTCAAGTATGTGACATTTTAAAACTTGATCATTCTTGGATCATGTGTTTTGTTCTCTGGAGAGGTTAAAGTGTCACCCTTCTAAACATTCTGGGCTAAAGACTTCATAGGTAGTGGTAAGTCACAGAGCATGAGAGATCAGAGAAGATGACATAAAGGAAAAGTTCAGCATGATGGTAATTGTGGATGTGGGAAGTATAGACTTACAACTAGCTTGTGGTCTCCTCAGAAAAAGTGAGAAAGAAAGGAGGGACTGTCCTGAGTTCTGCTCCTCCAATTGCTCCTTGCAATATTTTATTCTCTCCCACTTTCCTCCCTTCTGCCCACATGTTGTACAATGCTCTTTTGTTGTGCATGCCTTTCTACTCCTGGGGTGCTGTCACCTACTCCTCAAGCTACATCTTCAGCCTAACATAAATCCTATGATTTCATCTTCCAAATCTGCCTGCCACAAATACCTCAAGCAGTTTGTATAAATGCTGGGGTTGGATATCACAAAAGTATCAATTGCTTGTTCTTCATCTAGTGGCTGGAAGAGAGTTACAACTTGTTGCCACAATCAAGCATGTTAAGAGAGGTATTACTACCTGGAGAAAATATCAAAATTCAAAAATTAAAGTATAATTTCAATATCCATTGTATATGTATGTTTTTCACAATACCGTAAAGCTGAAAATGGTTAGATGGACCCATTGTAAGTCCAGTTCCACAGGTAACACTTTATAAAAAGCTAGCTGGAAGTAGCTAGACCCTTATATTTCTTTTTCCTCATGAGAGCATTGTGTGTTCCCTAATGGAGGATACAGCATCAAGGTGTCAACTTTAAAACAGAGAACAACACTCAGCAGGCATTAAACATGCTACAGCCTTGATCTTGAACTATTCAACATCCATAACTATGGAAAATAGATTTCTACTCATCATAAATAATTCAAGTAAAGGGACCTTGACATATCTCAAAATATCTCTAAAATGCTGCTGTGTCCATATATTACCAAGCCAACAAACCTTGGTGTCACTTAAACTTTTTACTTTTCATTCGTTGTCAGTCACCCAATTCCATTGATTGGAATTCAGACATATTATAGTGGCCTCCTTATAACAAATTGGCACCCAACATGGTGGACTAAATCCATATAAAACCTGAGAAAGTTTGAAAAGAAATCCTAGACACACACACACACACACACACACACACACACACACAATGGAGTTAAGCATGGTTTGGTAGCGGCATTTTCTTGGGTGGGCTCTGTTTGCTAGAAGCAAGCAGAGGCATGGCTCCTTTAAGAGAGATTTTCCTGATTCAGCAGTAGCAGAAAAAAAGCCACACTGTTTTAAAACAGCCGTGCTGCCAGAACAAACTCTGATGAGGTTCGACTATGGAGCATTTAACAGACATGCTACAACTTGCTTAATGGTTTGACATAGACCTGACAAACTTGGAACTGGGGTGGTATGTATGGCTCAGAGGCAGTGAACAGCTCCACTCCACCATGCTGGACTGGGTGGGGCAAGCAGGAGGTACCATATTTCTCCTAGCAATGGTGCAGCTTAACTTTTTAATAAGTGCTTAGCATTTTAAGAAGCACTCCTGGACAGTAAAGCATTACAGATACACAATAGGACAGATTCAGACATAAAAGATCTCTAAATGGGTCACAGTGTTGGATAAATGTATGTAGGCTTGGGAGAGAGAATTGAAGGAATATAGACAGTTGTGAAAAGAAATAAATGGTTAAAAAGGGTAAAGTCAGAGACAGAGTACAGACAGTCATAGATTAAAGGAATAAAGATAATAAAATAAATATTAAAAATTAATAGAGTAAAAACAAGCCACATAAAGCTGAAATACACACAGAGGGTGTGGATTATGTATATTAATGTGTTTTCTTTGAATTTTTTGACTGTTAAAGAGCTAAGTACAGAGAGACATTTCATTGTATGTGCTGCTAAGCTAAAGCAACATATATAATTTAAAGGTATCTTGACTTCAGAATTTGAGTCTAAGGATAAGTTGCTTTGGAAAAGAGGTTCTTCTTTTCTTTCCAAAGAGGATGAGAACCTATGGATTGCTTCCAGACTAATGTGGTTTGATGGACCAAGACTGTCCCAAAAGGTTGCCTTGAACACCCCTCAGAAATTAGTTCGACCAATAAACAACAGGAAGAAGTTTGGATAGAACTATGCCCATATCCCAAAATATTGTTTATAAATATTTGTTTACATTGAAAGGGAGATATGATATAGAGGTTTGCATTGGTATAGATCTTGGTTTATTGATACAAATTTAAAGACAATTTTGTTATACTGTATATATATATATATATATATAATCTTGATTAAGATATTGTATTTGTCTAGGTCATTTAAAAATGTAATGTATAATTAAGAAATATAGGTTAATAGATAGTCATCTATAATCATCAAGCTTGTAATCATGTTAGTTAGGTTTTCTAGATTTACAGAGATGTATTTCAGATGGATAGGTATTCTTCAAATCTTTCAGAGACCTTCAGAATATGGCATTTAAAATGTTTTAAGAACTTGGGACATTTCCTGACAGTGAGATACATCTGCTCCTGGCATCACCAATCTACTTCAGGAGGCGGATTGGTGTGGAAGAATGGTCTGTATTCTGTCAATGATATTTTAAATAAACTCTGATTGGCCAGTAGCCAGGAAGGAAGTATAGGTGGGACAGCCAGGAAGGAAGTAGAGGCAGGTCAATGAGAACAGGAGAATTCTGGGG
>PVIU01026966.1:0-21180 GCA_004026605.1 Ondatra zibethicus | reverse complement strand
TATCAGATCGTCATGGAGTAAAGTTAGAATTTAAAAAAGACTCCACCCCCAGAAAGCCTACAAACTCATGGAAACTGAACACTCAACTACTGAACCACTCCTGGGTCAAGGAAGAAATAAAGAAAGAAATTAAAGTCTTCCTTGAATTCAACGAAAATAAAAACACAACATACCCCAACCTATGGGACACTATGAAAGCCGTGCTAAGATGAAAGTTCATAGCACTGAGTGCCCACATAAAGAAAATGGAGAAAGCACACATTAGTGACTTAACAGCACACCTAAAAGCTCTGGAAAAAAAGAAGCAGATATACCCAGGAGAAGTAGAATACTGGAAATAATCAAACTGAGGGCTGAAATCAACCAAATAGAGACACAGAAAACAATCCAAAGAATCAATGAAACAAAGAGCTGGCTCCTTGAGAAAATCAACAAGATCGACAAACCCTTACCCAAACTAATCAAAAGGCGAAGAGAGAATACTCATATTAACAAGATCAGGAATTAAAAGGGGGACATAACAACAGACACTGAGGAAATTCAGAGAATTATTAGGTCTTACTACAAAAGCCTGTATGCCACAAAATTGGAAAATGTAAAAGAAATGGACAGTTTTTTAGATAAATACCATATGCCAAAATTAAATCAAGACCAGGTAAACAATTTAAATAGATCTATAAGTCGTGAGCAAATAGAAGCTGTCATCAAAAACCTCCCAACCAAAAACAGCCCAGGACCAGATGGTTTTAATCTCAAAATAATTTATACTGGTATGGATTATTATTTATCAATACTAAATCAAATTCAATCTTGTTTTACTATATGTATATTTCTTCTACTCCTATTCAAGGTATTATGCCTATGCAGTTTATTTAAAAAATGTAAAGTATATTTAAGAAATACAAATTAATATTCATCTATAATAATCAAGCTTATAGTCATTAGTTATATCTCTAAGGCATGCAGATTTCAAATATATATGTAATTGCCAAACAATTCACATATCTATAGAACATGGCATTTAAACATGTTTTAATACCTTGAGACTTTTCTCATTAGTGAGAGATGTCTGTTTCTGGCAGCACCAATTATTTTAAAAGGATGATAGACATAGAAGAAGCTCCTTATGGAATTGGTTTTTAATGTGGCAAGGCCAGCCATTTGGGTAAGAAAGTGCTCTTTCCTAGACTGCTTGACTGTATGCTGTTCAAACTGGTCATGGAGGACCCACAAGAAAGTGACTGCTGAACTAGCCAAAAGAAGACAGGACAATCCTTCAGGGTTTCTGCTTCCCAGAAAAAGTGCCAAACATTCTTCTGGTCACAGAGGAAAGTAACTGACAAACTGCAAATATAGGTGGAACTGTGTTTCTAATATGCTACTTCATTTAAAAATCTGCCAGACATACTAGGCCTATAGACTGAAGATATGAAAGTCCCAACATTACAGAAAACCTTTAGGGACTGTCCAGGCAGCCATATATCTTTGGCATTTCTAGAGTATTAAAAGTTGCTTTAAATGTGCTTACTGTTTACATCTGGGGTCTTGGATGGACTTGAAAACTAGATAGTTATAGTTTTTTGGTTATGAGAAAATATAAGTTATATATGAAACTTTAGACTCACAAAGGTAGAATAGATGATAGAGTATTTTCATTATTTTTTCCAAATGCATATAGACTAAATATTAGAACTGTAATTCTTGCTTGTTACCTTTTTGTTATAATTTCCCTATTTTAAAATTAAAATCTTCCATTTATAATTAGACATAAAAGGAGAGATAATGTGGGATACCTCTATGCATGATATGAATGTTTTACTACCATTATTTAATAAGGAAATTGCATTGGCCTATGGCAGTGCAAAATATAGGTAGGAGTGGTATCCAAGCAAAGATCAATGGAGAAGAAGGGTGGAGTTGGGAGATATCAATAGCTAGTGGGGAAAACAAGACATGAGATAGCAAGCCATGAGCCTCATGGTAAAATATAGAACAATAAAAATGGGTTAATTTAACTTGTCAAAGATAGTGAATAATAAGCTTGAGGTAATAGATTAAACAGTTTATAATTAATATTAAGCTTTGTAGTGGTTATTTGTGAACTGATGGGCAGGAGAGAAACCTCGAGTCACATATGTTCAACATCTTTAGCTAACAAGGGAAAGTAAATTAAAATTACTTTGTGATTTCACTTTACATGAGTCAGAAGGGCAATATCAATGAAACAAAACATAGCGCATGCTGGTAAGAATGCATAGTAAAGGGAATCCTCATCCATTGCTAGTAGTCATACAAATCTGTGCATCCAATATGGGAATCAGTCTGATGAAACTTTAGGAAGGTAGGAAAAGATATATCTCAAGATATAATTGTACTATTTTCTAATATATATGTCTCCACAAACAACCATGAACTTTTGGTTTCATTTTAATACTCAGTTCATTTGTAATAGTTAAAAATTGAAATAAGCTAAATGTTAATCAACTGATGGAGAAAAAAGATTTTGGTAAATTTACAGAAACTGCTTTTTAATTTTTATTGCTGGGTGGTAAATCATGTCTTTCATGGAAACTATAAACCTATTTCTTTATTCCCCACCATATGTTCTCTTACTCTGAGTAGTTTTCTGAAGTTCATTGCCTCCCAAAATCTCTGCTCAGGGCATGAGTACCTGCCAAATGTTTAGTTTTCACAGTATTTATGAGTATGCTAAGGAGTGGGTCTCTGACATGTGTACCCTCTCTTGGGTTATTTTCATTCTATTTATTTCTCTTGTTTGACTTTAATGTGAATATTTATTGTTTGATCTTATTATACTTTATTTTGTTATTAAAGTAAATGAATTAATGAAGGAATGCAATCATACCCATTAGAGTAAAAGTTAAAAATGAAACTATCTATCTATTGTTCTATCTATCTATCTATCTATTATCTATCTATCTATCCATTATCTATCTATCTATCTATCCATCTATTATCTATTTATCTATCACTATATCTATCTGTCTAGTGCTATATCTATCTATCTATCATCTATCTATCTATCTATCTATCTATCTATCTATCTATCACTATATATACCTATCCATCTATCTAACTATCGCTATATCTATTGTCTAACAACTTATAGATGGATGGATAGATAAAGACAGACAGACCGACAGATAGATAATAGATGGATGGATGAGTAGATAGATAATAGATGGATATCTCATCCTAAGGAATTGGCATCTCCAAACAGATGATGGTTCCCCATATCAATGATTCCACTTGGATGATGATAACATTACAATGCTAAAACACACCTCCTGAAGCTTGGTTTTAGGATACAAACTTCTCACAAGAATTTTGAGATAGGTAGCCGAGGTCATCCATACTGACAGAATTTTCTAGCCAAGACTTGAGACAAACCCTGTACTTTCACATTCTGCAGAGATTGGAAAACAAATGATAAAGATACCTCTCCTGTAACTTGACAATTAACCCAAAATTTTTCTTTTCAGGATCTCATAAAGATGTCAGTGCCCCAAGACAACACAAACAAAGTTTATGAACACCATACCATCATTTTTAATTGGTAGAGTCAGGGATTTTTTGTCATTCTGTGGATTATGGATACTTGCTAGTGTTTAGGGTGGTTGGAGAAGTTTATTATTGGTAATGGTAAAGAAAAAAGCTAAACAAAAGAGATCAGATTCAGGGTTCTTATTTAGAAAAGAAAAAATGGGTATAGATATGAGAGGACAAAAAGGTAGATCAATGAATCCACTGCTTCTTTTAAATATTTTACATTAATATGGATCTTTGTACAATGATTAAATTTTAAGATTAATTTAGTTAGAACATGCTATACATACATTTCTAATTTTGTTAAAGATATTGTACCTGCACAACTCATTAAATAAATTAAAACAAATTTTTAGTCCTTGAAAGTTATTATTACCAACTAATTATAATATAAAAAATGCAAGTTAGTAGTTAGTGAACACAATCACTTATAGTCATGTTAGGTATATTTTCAAGGGCAAACAATTATTTTAGATAGACAGGTGATCTTCAAATACCTAAGATATCTATAGAATATACCATTTAAGATATTTTGACAACATATTTATTAATGGCAATAAGAAATGTCTGCTCCTGGCAGAACCAATCTTCTTTTGAAAAGAATGGTATCAAAGAAATTCCATATGGAGTTTGCTTTCTTTGTGGCAAAAGTAAGCCACTGGCCAAAACAGTGTTCTTGCCTTGACTGCTGAAAGTACAATGGTACAAGCAAGACACAGAAGACTAACTGCCAAAATTTGTCAAGACAAGTTAGGACAGGCCTTTAAAAATCCTGCTTCATAGAAAAGTCTGTCAAGTATTCTAGTCCTGTAGGCTGAACATCAATGCTACAATGTTACAGAGCAACCTTCGATGATTTCCAAGCAACCAACTGTTTCTCTCATTTCTCACATGTTTTATAAGCTGCTTCCTTGTAGTTCCTCCTTTCTAGTTACAATAATTTCCTTCTCAGGTCTCTGAGGCTGAAGACTAGATAATTATAATTTTAGATTTCCTTGTTTTCCAGATTCAGAAATTACATTAACTAAATAAATGTAAAATATATAAGTTTGAAGAATATAAAAAAATAATTTTAGTTTTGCTAATGCAAGTGTGAATAAAAAGTCAATTAGGTACAACATTTTGAACTCATCAAGATAGGATAGGTAATGGAGTATTTTCTCTGAATTCGTCAAATGCAAATGGACTAGACATTACTGATATGCTTATTGCATATCATAGAGGTTAGAATCAGTAGCTGGCTGCTCTTATGTGATATTTCAGCTTTCTCCTCCAAATACATGATTCTCAGTTTTTATTATTAAGATCAAGTAGAATTTGTGCTACAACAGTCCTATATGGAATGCTGGATTGATGAAGATCATTGTCCATTCTGTTTTGACTTATTTACCATGTTCTTTGTCTTACAGAACCTATTCAATTTCAGGAAGTCCCATTTATTGATTGTTGCTCTCAGTGTCAATGCTACTGATATTATATTCAGGTAGTGGTGTCTGTGGTCAATTCATTTAAGACTCCTTTCCAATTTCTCTCTTATCAGTTTAAGTGTAATTGAATTTATGTTGAGGACTTTGATCCATGTGGACTTGAGTTTTATGTATGGTTATACATATGTATATATGCCATCTTTTATATGTTCACATCAAGTTATTTTAGTACAGTTTTTGAAAATGACTTCTTTTTACCATTGTATAATTTTGGCTTCTTTGTCAAATGTCAGATATGTGGATTAATGTTAGGATCTTAAATTGAATTCTGTTGATCCATGTGTCTGTTTTTATTCTCATAAACAAGCTGTTTTTATAGCTATAGCTCTATAGTAAAGTTTGAAGTCAGAAAATTCTTCATTGTACAGTGTTTATTTAGGTGTTATTTTTTTATTTATCTATATAAAGTTAATATTTTTCTTTCAAGATCTGCAAAGAGTTGCCTTGGGACTTTGGTGGAGATTAGATTAAATCTATAGATTGCTTTTGGTAAGATTGCCATTCTTTATTATGTTGATCCTACATATCGAAGACCATGGGAGATCTTTGAATTTTCTGATATCTTCTTTAATATCTTTCCTCAGAGACTTAAAGTTCTGTTCATAAAGGTCTTTTACTTGTTTGCTTAGAGTTACTCCAAAATATTTTAAATATCTGGCTGTTGTGAATTTTTTTCTTATTTCTTTCTCAACCAGATTTTGATTTGTATATAGGAGGGCTATTGATTTTCTTTTCAGTTAATCTTTTATCCCATCACTTTACTGAAGGTGTTTATCAACTGCAGACATTCCCTGGTAGAATTTTTGGGCCCACTTATGCATACTATTTTATCATATGTGAATAGCGAGTTTGACATATTCCTTTCCAATTTATATCACCTTGATTTCCTGTTGTTATCTTCTCGCTTTAGCTAGAAGTTCAGGTGCTATATTCAGTAGATATAGATAGAGTGGACAGCCTTGTCTTGTTCCTGATTTTAGTGGCATCTCTTTAATTTTCTCTCCATTTAATTTGAGGTTGGTTGTCAGCTAACTGTAAATTGTTTTCATTACATGTAAGTATTCCCCTTGTATCATAGACTTCTCCATGATTTTATCATGAAAGTGTATTGAATTTTGTTGAAGGCTTTCTCAGCATCTAATGAAATCATATTTTTTCTTTCATTGTTTATATGGTGGATTACATTGAAAATTTTTCATATGGTGAACCAACCCTGCATTTCTGGGGAAAAGTATACTTGATCAAAGTGGATGACTTTTTATGTGTTCTTAACTTCAGTTTGCCAGTATTATATTGAGTATTTTTGTGCTAATATTCAACAGGGAGATTGGTCTGTGATTCTTTTTCCTGTTTCAGCTTTGTGCGGTAGGCAACATCTAAAATGAGTTGGGCAATATTCTGTCTATTTCCATTGTGTGAAAAAAATCGAGTAGTATTAGTATTAGTAGTTCTTCTTTGAGATACTGTTAAAAAGCTCCACTGAAAATTCTGGCCCTGGGCTATTATTGGTTCTGAGACTTTTAATGACTGCTTCTATTTCCTTAGCGGTTATAGGTCTGTGGAAATTATGTATCTAGTTTTGATTAAATTTTGGTATATGGTACCTACACAGAAAAATTATGCATTTTTAAAATTTTTCAAATTTGTAGAGTACATGTTTTATCATGTAACCTGATGATTGTCTTTCATTATGTCCTCTTTTTCTTTTCTGATACTGTTAATTTAAGGATTCTCTATCTGCCTTTCTTGTTAGTTTGGATAAGTGTGTGTCTATCTTGTTTATTTTCTCAAAGAACCAACTCATTGTTTCATGAATTCTTTGCATTTTCTCCTTTTTTCTATTTTTATTGAGTTCAGCTCCCAAATTGATTATTTCCTGACATCTATTTTTCCTCAGTGAGTTTGTTTCATTTTGTTCTACAAATTTCAGTTGTAATGTTAAGTAACTGCTGTGAGCTTTCTCCACATTCTTTATGTAGGAATTTATTGTTATGAAGTTTATTCTTATTACTGCTTTCATGGTGTCCTATAAGTTTATTTATGTTGTACAATCAATTTCATTTAATTCTAGGAAGTCTTTCTCTAGTTCTTTTTTTTTGACACAGTGATGATTCAGATGTATCTCCACGTGTGTTCTCTCTGCACCTTTTCCCATGGGACATTGCTGTGCTTGGATTTCTCATTTTCTGTTTTGTTAGTTTTCCCCTTATAAAAAATAAAATATAATTGTTTTATCCTTAGCTAGCCTGATTATTTCAACACTTGGCGCCAATCTATTGGACATAGAATTCCCGGTCTTGAGTGCCTACATCAGTCACAGTGCACGTTTGGCCTACAATGCCTCTCTCTGCCCACCTAAGCCATGGCTTGTGCACACAGCTAGTAGTTCATTTGGGCATATAATTCTCAGGCAGTGGCCTTGAGGAATGGTGGTTCCATATATTTCCTCATTATACGCCTCAGAGCTGTATTGTTGAAGGGGGCCAGGGTGCCTGAGGACTTGGAGGCACTCTGGGTACAGTTTTTCCACACCATGGAAACTCAGGAGAAGGGCTTCCCTGGTCTGAGCCAGCTGTTCTGCGGCTTCTATCAATTTGTCTGCATTTGCTATTCTACTGCTCGGGCTACTACTGTCCAATCAGGGACCTATAGACTGTGATTTATACTAAATAACTGTTTTTAATTTGAGCATATCATTTAGTATTTACATCTAAAATAAGATTCAGTCCAGCTATGAGGCTCCACTGTACCGTGACACCAACTGGCAGGTATCAGTTATTGCATCTACTCCAGCTAACTAAATCAAAGGTGAGATTTAATATTGAAAATATTAATTATAAATGTATGATTTAAAGGGCAATTTTATGATTTAAAAGGAAAACCTAACAGTCCAGGGTGTTAATACCCTTTTCATTTATACCATGTATGAGGTCATACAAGACTTATATGATTTCTTTACTGCATCATTATATTTGATTATGGGGATTAGTTTTGTCCTCCATATTTTCTCCTTAAAAACATGGTTTGATTATAGGGCCATAAACGAGGCACTTTTAGAAATAACTTAGTCTTTACAAACTGACACTGCTCTATTTAAAGAAAAATTGGACACTATGGAGAAGGATATAGCCAATTTGTCAAAAAAACTCAGTCTATGAAAGAGTGTGCTGAGACATTGAGAGAATTCGAAGTGTTGAATGTATAAATTGGACTCTGTCAAAAGGTTATGATGAAATGACAGATGGAATGTCTGTCCCAGAAGGTAAAATGCATGCTATGAAGATTATGTCCAAGGATGAGATATTATCTCTACTGGGCAGACTTCATACCTTTGAATCCTCAATGAGGGCATTAGAACAGAACACTGGAAAGGAAATCCAGACTCTATACACAGCAGTGGTAAATAGATTGGAAAAGGTTGAGAAATTTATTGAATTTGTTGACCAGGAACAAAAAGCACAAAAAAATTAGCCTCATCAGTACATACCAAACTACAGGATAGCTTACCCAGAGTTCTACCTGCCTTTCTGGTGATATCATCAGAAAGAGATTGTGGTACAAAATACCCTAAGTTAGTTAAGGAATATACATGGGAGCCCATACGTATGACTGAACTAAAAGAAATTAAACAAACATATGTCCTTTGTTAGGTAAATGGTCAAAACATGGTCTTCCAGTAACAAAGCAATGCCACAAGACTGGACTCAGTTAATCTCAGCAGTCTTAGAAACTGGACTACAGTTGCTTTGGTGTTGCTAATTTAGAGAAAAGGTTAACTTTTAGAGCAACAGACAAAAGCAAAAAGACTTGAGATTTCCTAGATCAAATTCTGGGTGAGGAATTTTACTCTGATCCTCAAGATCTTTCCAATGAACACACCTTGTCCCTATGTCATACAGCAGCTTTAAATGCTTGAGACAAAATTCAGGAACTAAGAAAGAGAGTTGAATTATATCTTAAGGTTAAACAGGGTCAGAAAGAACCTTTCAGTGACTTTTTACAATGATTAACTAAGATTGTACAAATAGGGGTAACTGACACAGAAGCTAGTCATATAATAATTGAATCTTTGGCTTATGAGAATGCCAATTTAGAAGGCAAAAGCATCTTTGGCCTTTTAAATATCAGATCAGTACCCATGGATGTGTGGGTCTTGTATATAATGAATGTCAAGACACTCAAATATGCCACTGAAGCTTGGGAAATAGAAACAATTTCCAATGGTAAGAGAAGACATCAAAATACCAAGTGTTTTAATTGTGGTAGAATGGAACATTTGAGAACGGATTGTATACAAAGAATTCCTAGGAATACTATCTCCTCTGGCAATAGCAAGAATAAGAGGACTCAGCCTACAGTTATATGTAGGAGGTGTGGAAAAGACCAATATTGGACCAATGAATGGAGGTCAACAAAAGACTGTAAAGGCAACCCAATATCATTGGGAAATGCTGTGGAGGACCTCTTTAAGGACCCCATGACAAATGTGGTCCTGTCATTCCAGTTACTGTGCAGAATATGTCTCATCAAGAAAACTAAAAAATCTACTGCCTAAAAACCATTAATGGTCTTGATGATGGAATAAATGTGGAGGATGAGTCAAAAACTCTAGTAGGACCTAGTAAATGTATAGTCTGGCAGAATACTATAAATGAGCAAAGATGAAAGTTAAGTGTGTGTAGAAATTATATTTTTATTGAAAGCCTACTAGACATGAGTGTGGATATAAGTATCATTACTCCAGAATCTTGGCATCTGGGTAGGCATCTTCAAGAGGTAGATGTTCAGTTCTTAGGAACTGAAATCCTACTTCAGGTGAAGCAAAGCATGAGATGGAAGAATGCATAGGGCCAGAAGGCAAAGAGGAAGACTGAGGCCACATGCAGCTAATACTGCAGTGAATTTGTGGGGTCATGTCATATTGCAGAATTGGAATACACAGATTAAAATTTCTGCAGCCCCAAAAACTTATGTTTCTGGGGAAAATGTTAGAAGATATTATAGACATAGGTCACCAGCAATTCAGGCTGTACAAGAACACAAAGCAATTGACAAACCTCCAGAAGTAGTAATGGCCCTGCCTTTAAAATGGCTATCTGAGAAACAAATATGGGTTAAACAGTGGCCTCTAGCTGTAGAAAAGCTGCAGGCTTTAGAACAGCTGGTGCTAGAGCAACTAGATGCTCAACACATTGAAGAATTTACCAGCCCTTGGAATTCTCCTGTGTTTGTTGTTAAAAAGAAATCTGGAAAATGGAGAATGGTGACAGATCTTAGAGATATCAACAAGGTTATTGAACCCATGGGCCTTATACAATCTGGAATTCTTCTCCCTTGTCTGTTACCAAAAGGGTAGCCTCTCATAGTTATTGATTTAAAGGATTATTTCTTGACTAAACCTTTTTGAAAAAGAATAGAGAAAAATTTCCCTTCAATGTGTCTACTTATAATAATTCTCAGCCTACTAGGAGACATCAATGGACCATCCTCCCATATGTAATGCTCAATAGCCCCAACCTGTGCCAATACTTTGTCAGTCATTGGAAATAATGCATAAGCAATTTCCTGTTTATAATCTATCATTACATGGATGACATTTTGTTATCTGATTCAAATTAAGATATATTAGAAAGGATATTTGAGAAAGTAAAAACAGTTTTGCCTAAATGGGGATTACAAATAGCTCCTGAAAAGATTCAAAGAGGATAGTCTTTTAATTACATAGGTTACACAATAGGTTTGCAGAAAATTAGAACACAAAAGTCACAGATTAGGAGAGGCCAATTTTGGACACTTAATGACTTTCAAAGATTATTAGGAGACATTTACAGTCTATGATCGGCTGTTGGGATAATGCCCACTATTTCATTTAAATAAAACCTTAGATGGTAATAAAGACTTAAATAGGCCCATAGAATTGACAGCTGAAGCAGACACAAAATTGACAATTGTTGAGGAGAAATTGCAGGAAGCACATGTGGATAGGGTGAATCCAAATCTTAATTTTATTCTAGTCATATTGCCTTCAAAATTTCACCTACAGGAATTCTAATGCAGGGGGATGATATTATCTTAGAATGGATCTTTTTTATCACATAAACCAAGTAAAAATCTAAAACCTTATGTGGAAAAAGTCTATGAATTAATTTTAAAAGGTAATTATAGACTAAGCAGAAATTATAGTGCCTTTCACTATTGATAAAATAAAAAAGGTATGGGAGGACAATGAACCATGGCAAAGAGGTTGTGCTAATTTCTTGGGAGAAATTAATGCCAATTATTCCAAAAGCCTTATAAAGGGAACTTCTTGGATTTTCGCAAAATTGTAAATGATGCACAAATAACTGGAACCCCTTACCGGTTACAAATCAGAAGAATTAAGTATAGTGGAAAGAAGCCCTTATAACTCTATCCTGAAGGGAGAATTTTATGCTTTCTTATGGTACTACGTTATTTCAAAGAACCTCTCAATATTGTTACTGATTCACAATATTCAGAAATAGCTGTGTTGCATATTGAAACTGCTAAATTTATACAAGATGATACGGAATTGACTTCATTATTCATTCAGGTGCAAGACATAATCATAAATAGTCTTTGTCCTATATACATAAAACACATCCATCCCTATATGGGCCTGTCAGGTCCTCTAGCACAATGTAATGCCAAAATTGATCAATTATTAATTGGGTGTGTGTTGCAAGCCTCATAAATTCATAAAAACTTCATGTCACCAGCAAAGGTTTAAAGTAAGAACTTCCTGTTACATGGCAACAAGCTAAGGAGGTTATAAAGAGATGTCCTACTTGTTCTCTTTATAACCAAACACCATTGCCTGCAGGGAGTAACCCAAAGGGTACTCAAAAGAATGAAATCTAGCAGATGGATGTGTTCCAATTTTCAGAATTTGGTAAATTAAAATATGTACACCACACCATAGATACATATTCAGGTATTCAATGTGCAACTGCCTTGAGCTCAGAAAAGGCTGATTCAGTAATCATGCATTTATTAGAGATTATGGCCACCATAGGTATACCTGCACAAATAAAGATAGACAATGGTCCAGTTTATGTATGTAAAACTTTAAATGATTTTGCCTATTATAATGTAAGGCACATTATAGGCATACCAAATAATCCTACACATCAGGCTGTTATAGAAAGATCAAATCAAACTATAAAAATATGCTAAGCAAACAGAAAGGGATGGAAAATAAACACTGAAATAGATTGCATAATATTTTATTAACCTTGAATTTTCTTAACGCTAATGAGAAAGGAACAACAACATCAGAGAGATATTGGATAATGGAAAAACTTCTGAATTGAATCAACCAGTGTATTTCAAGGATTTGTTGACCTCACAATGGAAACCAAGAGATGTGCTACATTGCAGAAGGGGTTTTTCTCTTTTTTCCACAAGAGAAGAAAAACTGTGGATACCATCAAAATTAATAAATATTCACTTTGAAAATAAGAAACCTCTTGAAAAAATAAATACAGCTTATCCAAAATGGTGACTACCATATAGGTGGTAAGAAAATCATATAGGGTTGGAGCAGAGTTCTGCTCTTGTCTTTACAGGAAAATACACATCTTCAGGTAATTCGAGAGACTCTGGATGTTTCAATGCTGTCAGAAGAAAAATAACTAATAACTATCCACTAAGGATCATAGAGGAAAAGAAATATGATTTACAAATATATATATATAGATAGATAGATAGAGAGAGAGAGAGAGAGAGAGAGAGAGCTCATTTTGGAGTTGGACAATGGATCTGTACCTCTTTAAATCCAAGTGTGTTGTTAAAAGTAACATTTAGAGTTTCTGTCTAGTATCGGGAGCCATCTGATATGGGACAGAAGGAAAACTTTGAGAAAAAATTCACTTGCTTTGTCTATTTGGTCTATATCATATTGTTTATTGAATGTATGTCTCTATGAATACTGTTTAAGTTTTCCAAGCTAAACAATAGTCTTTCCTACAGATTCTTTTCCTGCAGTAATTTTTGAAGTGTCCAGGAAGAAGAAGAGGCCTCACAGCAACAACCACACCTGGGTGAGATGACATCATCATGCTGAGAGTGCTACTATAAAACTGTTTTTTGGGTACCAGCTGCTGAAATGGTGTACCTTCTCAAGACATTCTGGCCAGAACTCCAAATAACTTAAAAAAAAACTATCAACTGCTCGAAAATTGTTTGCAACTATACTAGATAGTAATATTAAAACTTAATAGTAATATTAAAACTTAAACATCAATTTACTTTTACAGGATCCCATAAGGAGAACATTGGTCCCATGACAGCAGGAAGCAAATCTAGAGGATGATGCTCTTTCTCCCAGAGAAATTCTGTTTTCAGCGTTAGATACACCATTAGGGGTTGTTGATTATTACTTGTATCAGGTAAACGGTTTTGGTGGAAACTATATTATTCAAAAAATAAAAGGGATAATAATGAGTAAAGTAATGAATGCTTTTGATCTATTATTTATGAATAATTTACATTGGTGTAGTTTTTATATATTGATACAAGTTCAAATTATGTTTTTATTTCTGTTTACAATATTTTTACAACTATGCAAAGTTATTCTATCAGATTGTATACATTCATGTTTCTACCTCTTTTTAGGACATTTTGCATATTGATAGAACCTTTAGGATACATTTTCATACTGTATTATATATTATTCTTACCTATGAACAAGATACTTATACATTGTTTACATTTTGAAGTCATTGTCCTTATTTGCCGCACATTTGTTTACAGACTATTTAATATCCTGACATGAAGCCTTAGTCTTTAATTTATTCAGGTATTAAATATTATAATTCAATAGTTGTTCATGTTTATTATACATACAACCAGATTTATTAGTTTCTTTAGATACATAGAGATTGTATTTTGCCTAGATAATTAGTCTTCAACCGTTTCAAGGATCTGTAGAAAACGGCCTTTAAATAACTTAGGGTTCTATTGACAAGAAACATGATTCTTCTTGACAGCACCAATCTATTCCCAAGAGAATGTTGAGCACCAAAGACACTCCACTTGAAGTTTGTTTCCTTCTTGGCACAATTGGCCTTTGGGCAAGGAACCTCAACCACTGACAAAGTACATGGTATCTGGAAATGGATACACAGGACT
Source organism: Ondatra zibethicus (assembly GCA_004026605.1). Classification (NCBI taxonomy): domain Eukaryota; kingdom Metazoa; phylum Chordata; class Mammalia; order Rodentia; family Cricetidae; genus Ondatra; species Ondatra zibethicus. The sequence continues at coordinate 6,976 of PVIU01026966.1, read as the reverse complement.
CAAGTTGCCAAGACAGGGTAAGATGGTTCTAAAGAATTTCCTGCCTCTGAAAATGGTGTGTTAGTTATGCTAAACCTTAGCCAATGTTGGTTGTTTCAACATTGCAAATGAGATTTTCGGTGATTGCTCAGCCAGCTAATTGTCTCTGTCATATTCTGCTTGCTTTGGAAGTTGTTTGACTGCACTTCCTGTCCACTCTAGTAAAATTATTTCCCTGCTCAGGCCTTTGATGGAGTTGAAGATTATATAGTTGTATTTACCTTCCTCTTATGATTTAGCCCAGCTTATTTCTGAGGCATGAATTATATTCCTTGAAATAGAATGTCTATTAAAACATTTGTCATGTGTTCCTTGCTTAATATTGCTTATGTTGTTTGTAATGTAATACTTAATATCTGTTCCTATTGTATAAAATTTTGTTTGGGGTTTGCATCACTCTTGTTTAGACAAAAACGGGAGATGATGGGGAATCTCGTTAGGCAATCATCCTTAAGAGGTGGTTCTTAGATAATATGTGGTTTTGCTGGGACCCAGGGTAAAATGGAGTGCATCTCCTGTTGTTCTCTCTCTGCACCTTTACCCATGGGATATTGCTGTGCTTGGATTTCTTGTTTCCTGTTTGGTGATTTTTCCCCTTAAAATAAATAAAATATAATTGTTTTATCCTTAAATAGCCTGGTTATTTCAACACAGATGAGCCTTATTCAATTTCCATGAGTTTGAAGATTTTCTCTAATTTGCATTATTATTGAATTCTGATTTTAAGGCATTGTAATTGGAGAAGAAAAGAGGTTCATTCCAAAATTTTTGTATCTGTGGAGACTTTTTTGTGACTGCGTATGGGCTCAATTTTCTAAAAGGTTCCTGGAGATGCTGAGAAGAAACTATGCCTTTTATTTTAGGGTAGAATATTCTATAAATGTCTATTAAGTCCATTTATGTCACAATATATGTTAGATCGCTTATTTGTGTGTTGAGTTTCTGTCTGTCAGACCTGTCTTTTGATGAGAGTGTGTTTGGAAGTCTCCTAGTTTGTGAGGTGTGATATGTGATTTAAATTTTAGTATTATTTATTATGCAAATGTGCATGCCTTTGCATTTGGAGTTTTTTCTTTTCTATTTTGGTACTTTTGTTTTTTAAAAAGAAAAACATATTTTTTCATTATACATACCAATCTAAGTTTCCAATCCTTCCCCTCCTCCCATCCCCTCCATGTAGACCCCCACCCCACCTCCATCCACTCCTCAGAGAAAGTAAGGCACATTGCTTTGGGGAAGGTCCAAGGCCCTCCCTACTATATCTGGGCTGAGTTAAGTATCCCTCCAAAGAGAATAGGTTCCCTAAAAGCCAGTACAAGCAGTAGGGATAAATCCTCGTGCCACTCACAGTGGCACCTCAGTCTGGCCCAGCCATGCAACTGTCAACCACCTTCAGAGTGACTCCTTCCAAGTCTATCTGCTGTGGGTAAGCTGCCATTAGCTCAGGTAGACTGTTTCAGTGAGTGTCTTCATCGTGGTCGTGATTTTCTCTCTCATAATATTACTTCCCCAACTCTTCAGCTGAACTTTGGGAGCTCAGTCCAGTGCAACTATTTGGGTCATTGCCTCCATTTCCATCAGGTGCTAGATGAAGGTTCTATAGTGATATTTAAAATATTCATCAGCCTCAGTACAGGGCAAAGCCAGATCACATATCCTCTACTCTATTGCTTAGGGTCTTAGCTGGTGTCATCCTTGTGGATTCCTGAGAATTTCTCTAGAGCCAGATTTCTTGCTAGGCCCATTAGGGCTCCCTCAATCAAGATATCTCTTTCCTTCCTCACATCTGTCCTTCCTCCTTCCCTTGTCCCGTTCCCTCAAGTTCTCCTTACCCCTCCCATTCTCAGCTCCGTTTTTTTTTCCACACTCCTTTCTCCCCCCGACCCCAATGCTCTCAATTTTGTCAATTTTGACTTTCTAGGTGGATCTACATATTTTATTTAGGGCTCAACATGTTACCTAGCATCTCTAGTACCATATACTATAGGCTCAATATCTTTTGTTTATAGCCAGTATCCATGTAGGAGTGAGTACATACCATGTTAATATTTCTGGGTCTGGGTTACCTTACTAAGGATGTTTTCTTTCTAGTTCCCCTTTCAAGATGTCATTGTTCTTTACCATTGAGTAGTTCAGTAATGTTAAAATTTATCACATTTACTTTATCCAGTTGAGGGGCATCTGGGTGGTTTCCAGGTTCTGGCTATTAAAAATAATGCTGCTATAAATATAGCTGAACAAAAATCTTTGTAGTATGATTATGCATCCTTTGGGTAAATGGTCAAAAGTGGTATTGCTGGTTTCTGAGGTAACTTGATTCCCAATTTTCAGAGAAACTGCTATACTAACTTCCAAAGTGGTTGTACAAGTTTGTATTCCCACCCACAATGGATGGCTGTTCCCCATAGTCCACTTCCTATCCAGCATAAGCTATAATTAGTGTTTTTTATCTTATCCACTCTGACAGGTGTAATGTGATATCTCAGAGTTGTTATGATTTGCAATTCCCTGAGGGCTAAGGACGTTGCACATGTCCTTAAGTGTCAGTTTGCCATTTGAGATTCTTTTGTTGAGAATTGTCTTTTTTGTTCTGTATTACATTTTTTAACCGGGTTATTCAGAATTTTAATGTCTAATTTCTTGAGTTCTTTATATATTTTGGAGATCAATCTCTGTCAGATGTGGAGTTGGTGATCTTTTCCCATTCAATAGGCTGCCTTTTTGTCTTATGGACGGTGTCTTTGCTTTACAGAAGTTTCTCAGTTTCAGGAGGTCCCATTTATTTATTGTTACTTTCAGTGTCTGTGCTACTGGGGTTATATTTAGGAAGGAGTCACCTGTGTCCATGCATTGAAGAGTACTTCCAAAATTCTCTTTTATGAGTTTCAGTGTGTTCCGTTTTATATTGAGGGCTTTAATCCATTTGGACTTGAGTTTGGTGCATAGGCATAGTTGTGGATCTATTTTCATTACTATACATGTTGACATCCAGTTATGCCAGCACTATTTGCTGAAGATGCTTTCTTTTTCCATTGTATAATTTTAGCTTCTTTGTCAAATATCAGGTGTTTATTGGTGTGTGGATTAATATCCAGGTCTTCAATTAGATTCCATTGGTAAACCTCTTTCTTTTTATGCCAGTCCCAAGCTGTTTTCATTACTGTAGCTATATAGTAGACCTTGATGTCAGGGATGCCTCCAGATATTTCTTCATTGTACTGCATTGTTTTTGCTATCCTGAGTTTTTTGGTTGAAAATAATGAAGTTCATTATTGTTCTTTCAGTGTCTGTGAAGAACTGCATTGTGATTTTGAGGTGGATTTCATTGAATCAATAAATTACATTTGGTAGAATTACCATTTTTATTATTTTGATTCTACCTATCCAGGAATATGAGAGATCTTTACATTTCCTGCTGTCTTTTTTCAAATGTTTTCTTCAAAAACTTACAGTTTTTGTCAAATAGGTCTTTCACTTCTTTTGTTAGTATAACCCCAAGATATTTTATGTTATTTGTGGCTATTATGAAGGGTGATGTTTCTCTGATTTCTTCCTCAGTTTCTTAATCATTTGGCTATAGGAGAGCTACTGATTTTTTTGAGTTGATCTTGTATTCTGCCACATTACTGAAGGTATTTATTAGCTGTAGGAGTTTCCTGGTAGACTTTATCTGGTAACATATACCCTATCATATAATCTGAAAATAATGATTGTTTGACTTCTTCCATTCCAGTTTGAATCCACTTGATCTTCTGTCGCGACTGCTTCGACCAGCAACGAAGATGCAAAACTGAACTCTTCTTTCTGCAGTTTATTCAGGAACCTTGAACAATCTTCTGACTCTCTCCCTTCTGACTCTCTCTCACTCTCTCTCTCTCTCTCTCTCTCTCTCTCACTCAATCACTCTCACTCTCTCCAGAGGAAGCCCGCCCGATGCTTAAGTAGCCTCTGGGTAGCCAACCTCGGCACACCACGTGGGCACTACAGATAGGTCCACGTACGCGGAAGTGAGCCAGATCCTTGGCCTTAGCCAAATATGGAGTTGTTTATCACAGAGAGCACTCGCCATCGGGAAGGCGGAGGGTGGAAGCCAGCGCCATCTTTAAGGCACGGCTGCACGCAGCTCTCTACAATCTTCATTTGTTGTCTTATTGCTATAGCCAGAACTTCAAGAACTATGTTGAAGAGAAATGGAGAGAGTGGTCAGTCTTATCTTGTTACTGGTTTTAGTGAAATCTCTTTGAGTTTCTCTCCATTTAATTTAATGCTGGCTGTTGGCTTATTGTATATTGATTGCATTATGTTTAGATATGATCCTTGTATCCCTGATCTCTCCAAGACGCTTATAATGAAGGGGTCTTGGATTTTGTAGAATGTTTTTACATCATCTATTGTGGTGTTCGTATGTTTTTTTTTCTTCAGTTAATTTATATGATGGTTTACATTGATAGATTTTTGTATGTAGAAACAGCCCTGCATCTTTGGGGTGAAGCCAACTTGATCATGGTGGATGATTTCTTTGAAGTGTTCTTGGATTAGGTTTGCTAATATTTTATTGAATATTTTTAAACCTATGTTCATGGCTTAAATTGGTATTCATTTCTCTTTCTTTGTTGTGTCTTTGTATGGCTTTGATATCAGTGTAACAGTAGACTCATGAATAAAGAATTTAGCAATGTTCCTTCTGTTTCTACAATGTGGAACAATTTGAGAAGGTATTAGTTCTTCTTGGAAGTTCTGGTTGAATTCTGTGCTAAAACCATTTGGCCCTGGGCTTTTCTTGGACAGGAGGCTTTTGGTGACAGTTTCTATTTCTTTGCAGTTTATAAGTTTATTTAAATTTTTTACCTGGTCTTGATTTAATTTTGGTTTCTGGTGTCTCTCCAGAAAATTGTACATTTTTTAAAAATATTTTCCATTTTGTGGAGCACAGGATTTTGGAGTATGACCTAAAGATTTTCTGGATTTCCTCAGTGTCCGTTATTATGTTCCCTTTTTTATTTCTGATTTTGTTCATTTGGATGTTCTTTCTCTGCTTTTTGATTATTTTGGATAAGGGTTTGTCTATCTTGTTGATTTTCTAAAAGAACGAGTTCTTTATCTCATTGTTTGACTCTGCATTCTTTTCTGATGTGGGATCCCCCTCTGTATGCTGTGAATATAATTGGTTAATAAAGAAAGTTCTTTAAGCCTATAGTAGAGCAGGGCAGAACTTAGCTAGGTAGAGAAAACTAAACTGAATGCTAGTAGAAAGAAGGAAGAGTCAGGAGAAACCATGAAGCCCTGCTGGAAAGAGCTACCGGAACTTTACCTAGTAAACCACAGCCTTGTGGTGATACTCAGATTAATGAAGATGGGCTAGTTTAGGATATGAGTGTGCCAGAAATATGCTTAAGCTATTGGCCAAACATTATTGAAAATAATATGGTTTCTATGTGATTACCTTAGGGCTGAGTAGCCAGGAACAAACAAGCAGCTCCTTACAGCAGTTTTCTTTGTTTATATTTTATTTGATTATTTCAATTTGATTATGTTTGCCACACCAGCACAGCAACTGTAGTTCTCTGAGCAAGGGATGTCAGGATTAACACACAGCACAACTTCAGGTTCTGTAGAAAAGCCTTTATTCCACTTTCTTGCACAGTATATATAGCCCTCAGCAGGGGAGGCCGAGCCAGCAAAAGCAGGAAGCTCATCACCATAACTCACATGGCTTGGGTAAACATCCTTAGAAACATTGCTGAAAACACCAGATTGTTCCTGTTTTTGTTCCTGTTTAAAACCAACCACAAGAGTGCAAAACATATCAAGTGGGGGTGCAAAGGCCTGTCCTCAAGGAACCCAACAATTCCCCCCTTTTTATTTTAAAAGCAAGAGGGCTCCTGTCTTAGGACTCCCCCAGATAGAGGCACTTAACCACCAACGGGAGGCCCTAATCCCCATCTTAGGCGAGCTCTCTATACTAGGACAGTTGCCCATTGTAGGGATCCCTCATGACTTCTGCAGCATCTGCAGCCAGACTTGGGGTGCTTCCTGATTACCGTAAGACATCTCAAGTAACACTTGTTAAATGACAGTGTGCCACATAAAGTGGCAGAGAATCCAAATACAGATAACCCCAATAGCAATATCAGTGCAAGTGAGAGTGTTCCAGACAATCGCTGGACCCAGCCCCCACACTGGGCTATGGCATTCCACCGACTGGATTCAGACACAGCATGGACCCATGTGCTATTAGTACAAATAATACGATGAAGTGTCTGTAGATATGCATTTAACTATTTAACCATATCAGAAGCATTTACAACATTAGCATTTGTAATGTACAGAATATTTGTCACAGGAGCCAAAGGGAATCTACCTGTTCTTGCAAAAACACAGTTTGTTGATTTAAATTTAAAAGTCCAAATCTAATATGAGAGTTCAGAGCATTCTGTGTCTGCAGAGTCTCGCTAACCCTTCCAGACAGCTGATCCACAGTCTCTGCAGTAACAGCCATCTGTGAAATGGCAACTCCAGCAACTGTAGCTGCAGTGGCAGCAACAGCAATAGCAGCAATTGCAGCTGTTATCCCAGAGTCTTTCTGCTGTCGATAAAGGATGATCTCCTGATGTTCTTGAGATACCAGCACCAGCAAAGGAATCACAGAAGGCACTTGAATGATCAAAACTCCATCAGAACCATCCCAGCCATTACTCAGCTTGCAGATCCTGGAAGAACAATTAAAAATATTGCCCTCAAAATCTGGATACACGAACGGGAACCACACAGACAAGTATAACTAACAGAATACAAGAGATAGAAGAAAGAATCTCAGATGCAGAAGACACGATAGAGAAAATAAACTCAGTGATAGAAGAAAACAAAAAAACCAACAAATTCACAACACAAAACATCCAGGAAATATGGGACACCATGAAAAGACCAAATCTAAGAA